>CAJQZJ010033539.1:843309-902197 GCA_907164525.1 Lophiomys imhausi | reverse complement strand
TCTTCTTCTTCTTCTTCTTCTTCTTCTTCTTCTTCTTCTTCTTCTTCTTCTTCTTCTTCTTCTTCCATGTCAGTCCATCCCTGACTGCCATGCCTCTCGCCCCAACTCACAAATGCCTTACAGTTCCTGACACTTCTTTGCTCACTTAATAGAAAATAATCCCCTTTCATGGGGATTATTTGTTCCTAAATACTGGGTAAATTTATAAATGATTTTTATGAACAACATATGATCCCTACTGCTTGCAGCAATGACATACTCAGACATCTACACCAATAAACCAATCAAACGCAAACTGCACTGGGCCGCTGTAAGAAGCACTGAGCCCTAAGGGTTTCATGGAGAAACGACTTAAGTCTCAGTGCAGACTGCCAGAGCACAGACGTCTCTCCCACCCCTCCTCTCAGCTTCCATATGCCAGAAAGGGGGCAGGCATGAGAACTTGTGTTCTTCAGAAGTTCCTAGGTGGGTTGGTATTCTAGGCCAGTCCACACTGAGCACTCTGACCTACAGACATGCTGTTGAAGCAGTTTCTTCTGTTACCGATAATCCGTATAACACCTGAACCAACGCAACAGATACAGGCAAGAAAGCAACTGGTACACCTCAGCATACATGCAAATACATAGATGCCTAACAACTTAAAAAATATGCCCAAGGTAAAAAAAAAAACACACAAAACAAACAAAAAGACCTCAGACTGTCCTCCCTTTCAAGCACTCTTGCCTTATACCGGCCAGGGCTTTAACATCTGAATCCTCTGCCAGGGAGTGAGACCCAGCTCATGTGTTTCCATTCAGTGGAACTAATAATATGGCCCTAAATGCTACACCATGAGCCACACCTGAAAGTGTACAGGTCTATTTTGTTTAAATTTGAATAGTTGGATTTTTGGTGCCTTTTATATTCATTCTTTCAAAAGCAATAAAAATTAAATTCTTAAATTTTTGTAGAATTTAAATTTAATATATGTTTTATAATCTTACTAGAAATCTGTTGGAAACTTATTTTCCCATCAACTCAAACTCAATATATGATTTTTGTCTCATGGGGAAGTAAATTTACCTCAGCTCTCAGTGAATGTGTTAACAGTGGGGGCCTGTGTGTGTAAAAATGCCAAGATATCAACCTGCTTATGCAGAACAGGATTCTGTTCTGAGTTTTTCATTGATACTAAGGACCCTGCAAGTACCAACCTCCAGTTGTCTGAGTAGAGTTTAACTAATTGTGAAGCTGCTAAGTGGTGGCCTTATTTACTTCACATGGGACCCATAGCTTCTAAAGATAATTAGAATAGAATTTAAACATTGGGCCTTATATTTTCAAAATAAGTGTGTGTGTGTGTGTGTGTGTGTGTGTGTGTGTGTGTGTGAGAGAGAGAGAGAGAGAGAGAAAGAGATGGTGCCCACTGAGGCCAGAAGAGGGCATTAGATCCCCTGGGGCCTTGGCTATAGTTGTGAACCACCTCACATGAATGCTGGAACCCAGACTCTTCCCCTGGAAGAACAGGAAGAACTCTTAACTACGAAGTCTTCTCTCCAGCACCCTGTCCTTATCATCTTAAAATCAGTAGTTTCTTAGAAGTTCTATGAAAGAAATATGTTTCTAACTTGGAGGATTGAGTAGTAGTGTATCAGGGTCAGCAAGTCAGTGCTAGTACAGGATGCTCAGAATCAAAACCATTGATTACAGTCAAGGGTTCAAGACAGGTGTTACCAGCACACACTGCAATTCATACTATTGAAAAAGTGCTCATGACAGCCTGATTTTCAGAATGTTAAGCTATAAAAAGGGGCCTCTAAGGTAGCCAGCTCTCTGTAAATGTTCACTGTTCCAGGAAGTAGGAAGTAAGATGTGCCTATGAACATCTATTCATATTTATAATGCCTGTGCACATCTATTCACAATCAGCTGCAGCCTGGTATTCCGCTCTCTAAAGCAGACAGAATGGAGCTTGCAGATGTGGTCTCTAATGGGATGCTCCTGGCCCAGTCACCAGGCTCCATCTCAGCCAAGGGCATGTAAGAGGTGGAAGGTAACTTCTATAGAGTTTCATTCTATTCTGTTTGCTTGTTTGTGACAGAGTTCTGCTGTGTATCCCAGGCTGGCCTCCAGCACCTGAGCTTCCACATCAGGAGTGCTGGGATAAAAGACATTTTCCACACACTCCCAGCTTCATGGTTTCTAAACTCTCAGAAGTTGCTAAAAATGAATCTAGCCCACAAGCGCCAAATTGGTTCTCACTGCCATTTTCCTTTTGAATATTGGTCACCAAATTCTCCCAGAAGACTTCCAGGTGCCAACACCTTCAGCGTACCCTTCCTTCCATAGGCTGCAGCTCCTGTATCTATATTAGGAATGTTCTGAACGCTCTTCTGCAGCTCAGGTATGAGGTTCTGCTGGCTGATTCCAGGTTGCTGGACACTTGAGGTCACTTTCTGTGCCATCATGGTGTGGAATCTCCTCTGTCCTCAAAGAGGACTGGGGCCTTGACCCTTCTATTCTTCCAGTTGGCTCCACCACCAATCCTTCTTAGATCTAACCCATGTGGGCCAGAAATAGGTTCAGACAAAGGCCTGCTCTGTTCTCTACCTGAGAGAAAACCACCTGCATAGCTCCTATAGAGGGCAGGATGTGTTTTTCCCTTCATAGGCCATTTATGACATATGTTTATAAATGTACAGTTTGCCTGAACTTAGAACCTTACTTTTCTCTGCTTTTTGGAGTATCCAGAAACTGACTTCCCTCCTCTTCCACCTACCTCCCTCCTCCTACCCTCCTCCTCCTCTTTCCTCTCTCCTCTTCCTCTTGAGTTTTTAAAGATTCTTTGCTGTTTAAACATCTCTCAAAAAGTATTTTTCCCTCAAAATTGTCATCTGAATCACCAACTCTCTAAGTCCATTTTGAAGTTCGGTGACTTTTTTTGTTGGCTTCTTTTTGTTATTGCTTTTGTCCCTGAAACACTATTGTGCCATGTAAAACAAGTTGGCCTACAACTTGTGGGTCCTCTCACTTCAGAGTCCCGATGTGTGCCACCACACCAGCCTCTGGCTATTTTTATTCCACAGTTATTTATTGGGCTCTGAGATGTGACACTCTGTTTTAAAACTTGGAGATAGAAACATGAACCAGTTCAAGGCCCTTCCTGAAACTTGCACACAATGATGGTGGCATTATTCTTTCTGTCCATTGCTTCAGTGATAAATTAAGTCCAGAACAAAAGTGGAGACCTCACTGCCAGCACAAGGGAACAAGGAATTCTTTTTTTTTCCTTAAAGAGTGGGGAAATACAACATGAAATCTTATCCATAGCATGTATTCACTATGAACCTGTTCCTCCTTCCCACACACACACTTCATCAGCAACCGCTGCAATCACTTTTGAACTCCTGTTGAAAGCTTGATTCTACCTCTGCATCTTCTGTGTGCATTAAAAGTTGCTGCTCCTCACTCATAAGTGTCTTTGATCTCTTCCCTTTCTAGAGTATTCTCCCCTCTCAGTTCTGGTTCAGTTGCTTCTCTGCTAAACACCTCAAACTCCTCCGGAGACCTCTAGTGAAGTGTGAGTCTTTGACAATATGGCCTCTCAACAGTCACCCTTGTCCATGTGCTCTCCTGCTTTCCTCTGTTACCATTCCCTCCTTCTAGCCCGTGCTGTCAACTCCTTGCTCTTTTTGTTCTGATGGAGCACCCTCCACTTCACTAATCCTTTATGATCAAGCTACAATGCCACTTTCTCTTGAAAGTGTTCTATAGCCAGAGTCATTAATTGCTTTCTCCTCTCTGCTACAACAAGCATTTCTTGCTTCCAGTAGTTGAGTCTTTATCTCAGTGTGGCCTAGCTTGTCCACATGCAACTTCTCTCTAGATTCTGAGCTCCTCAACAAAAGAGACTCTTGTCTGTCTTTGTCACACCAGCATCTACCATAATGCCTGTCAAGTAGAAAGTGTTTATTGGTATTTCTTGTTAATTATCAAAATTCAAGAGTTCTTTCTCATGTTCGTTTTCATTAAGAGATTGTCCCAATGCCTATGTGCACAAAGAGCTTTATATGTTTCATATATTATCTCTATTTCAGCCATAAATGTTCAGTATCTGCAGTCAGTTTGCTTGGAATGTCTCCATAAACATAAATTTATGTTCTATTTTAAGTCTGCGAATACTCCATTTGAAGGCTGTCATGATTCTGACTATTCTAAAACCTGGAATTTTTGTTTTCTTTAATATTTCTCACTTGCTACATGTGTGTGTGCATTTTTAATTAATGCCTTTTTGAGGTCTCTGTGGGTGCTAGTACATAGAACCATGCTTTGAATGGTGCATTGGCCATGAAGATCTTTGACATTCACTTAGAGCAGACAGCGGGACTTCTCTGAACCCTGGAAGTTGATGGCAGTCAAAACTCACCTTATGAAGTTATTGGATGTGTAGAAGCCTGCTGAGGAGTTGCACAATGCTGCCTTTAGTTTGGGTTGAGGGCAGCAGGTGCAGTAAGAAGGTAAACAGCTGTCAATGTTGCTTAAGGTAGCCTGTGTGAAAGAATGGCAGGAAAGGACAGAGAGCTCTAGGAGGCTAGTGAACAGTGTAACTGAACTGAACTGAAGGTCATGAAGAATAATACTCAGAGAAGTGCTTTAAGGTCATAAATAGTAAGCCATGTAGACATAAATTGAAAGCCAGGGAAGAGATTAAATTTCTTCAAGTTCTGTTTACAGTGAACAGTGTGTGGTCAGTGTCATTTGAGCCTGAGTGTGAAACCCGAGTAAGGCCTTCTGGCAGTTTTTCAGGCCCTTGCAGTCCATCTTGAGAATCAATGAGGTGCTTGGCAGGATGAATGACATAAGACTTCGCCACAAACCTGACAAGACCAACATTTATAAGGAGATACATCACCAAGAGAGAAAAATTGCTAACTTAATGAATATTTGACCTGCCCTTTTCATGGAAGCGAATGAAATATCAGGATTTTCCAATCAAGGAAGTAGTTTGTGAGAAACTAATATTTCCCACAAGAATTGATCCAAACCCCACAGACACATTATAAAGCACACCTCTGAACTCACTGCAGAATCTGGCTGGATACCTGGCTATTATCTGTAGAGGATACACACATGTGTGTGTGCGCACACACACACACACACACACATGTGCCTGTGCATAGTGTGGGGCTTCAGTGGCTGGGCATATTTTTATCATGCTATTTAATTTCTTCATTCATGTGCGGATTTTCTGTTGGCTTAAAAGAACAAGAATTTAAAAGGTTATTATAGGAAGGTATTTCAAAGCAGAAAAAAAAAAAGCAGCTTTGAGTATGGAGAGCAGCTTTGTGAATGATGGAGCCTGCATTTAACATGCATGTGGACCTGTTTTCCATTCTGAGGTTGGGGAGAGAAGACAGGGTTTGTACGAAAGATCAAAATAAGTGTGTGATGACTTGCACAGCTACGTTGCCTTTGAAATCACCTTCCTGATGTCCCTTGAGAATTAAATTCCATCTACATGAACTTTATTTGTTCCTCAGACTTGGAATAAATGAACCAATTTTTCAAGTAGTGACTGTTCCTAGATCCCAAAATCTTCACTAAGCCCCATATTCTAAAACAAGCTATACTATTTCATATTCTGTACTGTGTATCTATATTTAATGTGACATTAGATAAAATTGCCCCCATGTTTAGTGAGATGCAGGACAAATACATAAGTGAAAGTCATGAAATTAGGCAACGCTAAGTCAGGTAGCATGGTGGTTAGACATATACCATCTGACTCACATTCTGTGGTGATTTGAAGTTCCTCATAGACAATCAGACGCATTTCGTGAACACTATTCAGTCTCTTTGAGAAGAATAATTAAACGCTGCACAGTAGATAAAGATCTAAAAACGCAACTGCAGGAGAATTGTATTAATATTATTGCTTCTTATGCTTTTTTTCTGTCTTCAGCCTTTGGACTGGTATCACATGGAAGCACCTGAGATTTTCATTTCAAATTCTAGTGTAAGGCAAATATAGAAACTAAAATAGTGAAACTATTAAGAAGCGGAGTTCAGGTACTGGGATAAAGGCATTGCCAGTTTTTAGCAAGCTCTCACCCTCCAAGTGTGCTTGTCTGTTTCTTGGAGCTGTGGTAAAGCACCTTGGCCAAAGCAACTTATAGGAGAAAGAGTTCATTTGGGCTTAATGGTTCCAGAAAGAGAAGGGTCCAGCATAACCGGGAGGTGTGGCAGCAAGCGGAAAGAGCAGGAAGATGTGAGATCACATGTTAGACACATGAAGCAGATGCAGGAAACTGGAAATAGGGCAAAGCTGGGGTCTCTCAGAGCCCACCCCTACTGATACAGGTCTTCCACCCAGGTCTCACTTCCTAAACCTCAGAACAGATCTGCCAAATGAAGAGCAAGTGTTCAAGAATGTTCAAATGCATGAGCCAATGAGAGTGCACTTCTCATTCAAACCACCACACCAAACAAGAAGACTAAACCCTATTGTTGGCTGGGTGGTTGGGAAGTGTCCTAATTACAAGGTGAATTTGGGTTGGGTAGAATACATTTTTCATAATCTTTCCTAAACATCATCAGTTATAATTTTTCAATCATGGTTTGTCTCCACACATAATATCGTGGGTTTTATTTGGGATTATATTTGATACTAACTGAAATCTGTAAAAGGATTTTTTCTATTTCCTTTTTTTTTTCTTTTTATTGTTCTTTTTTTATTTTGTAAATTTCACATCATGCACCCTGTTCTCTCTCCTTTCCCACCTCCCCTCAGACCCACCCTCCACCCTTGCAACATAAAAAAAAAAAATCTCATTGTGGAATCTGTAGTGTGTCTCAGTGTGTCCCACAATATTCCATATTGTTCAAATGTTTTTGCTTGCAAATGTTCATTATAATGACTCCTTGGTCTGATATGAGGTCTCTGGCTTCTGCTACTTTCTCAATACTGGAACCCCACTGGGACCTCCACCTTTGCAATCTCTCCGCACATAAAAATAATCTGATTGTGGAAGCTGTAGTGTATCTCAGTGTGTCCCACAATACTCCCTTTTGTCCACACGTTTTTGCTTGCAAATATTCATTATGACTCCTTGGTCTGATATCTGAGGCCTGTGGCTTCTGCTATTTTATCAATACTGGAACCTCACTGGGACTCCTCTCAGATATGTCGCTATTGTCATGTGTCATGGAGATCCTGTAGTTTTGGGTATGTGGAACTGGCCTCTTCATGCACTCCAGCAGTTCATCCATTGAGTGGGCCAACTCAAAGCCCTGGTTCTGGGCCTGCAACCCCCACTTACAGGACCTGCTCTCCCGAGTGCTGCAGCAGGTAAGGGGGTGGGGTCCATTCTCCTGATTTCATGACCCCATCTGGGCCATTATCCCACCTGCTACCTATGGCAAGGACAAGAGGGGAAAGGGGATCTCTCCCTCACCAACACCACAAAGCAGACAGAAGGCAGGGCTGGCTCTCTTACACTCACTCCCTCAGGGCTGGCACACCCACAACCCCCTCATCCAAGGCCAGCTGTAGTGTGTTCAGGGCCTGCTCTCCTGAATGCTGCAGCATGTGAGGGGCAGGGACAGCTCTCCTGCTCTTGTGACCCCCATCCAGTTATGCTGTGTGTACTCATTTGTGCATGGGAATGCACTGCCAATGGAGGCCAGAAGATGGCAGATGATCCCCTGGAGTTAGATAAGAATGTGACTGTCCCTGAGTGGGTTCTGGGACCTATACTCCAGTCTTCAGCAACAGCTGAACACTCTGAACCACTGAACCACTGAATCACTGAGCCATCTCATCTCTCCAGTACCTAAATGAAATTGTGTAAAGATGTCAGCACAATTGCTGCAAGAACAAAATCACTGAATAACCAGGTAAGGAAAGGACTCCAAGCCTCCAGATGAAAAACCACTGCTGTCAAAGAACAAAGTCCCACACTTGGATTCACGGAGGTAGATATCCACATAGCTAAGATCAAAGACGCTTAGAGAAAAATCCAAAATGACAATCTCTCTGGGCTGTCCATACAGGAAGATCCTCTTCCTGGCCTATGGCTTCTTTCTCCTTACCCACAACACACTTCCTTTTCAATGCTGTGCCTCCTTCTAGTCAAACACACTGTGCTTCCTGTGTCCTTACATGTTTAGCTCTTTCTCATTTTGGGGAACTCAGTTTAAATGTTCCATTCTCCTAGAAACTTTTCCTGGAACTTGGGAGATAGATCAGTTGGCAAAGGGCTTGTTTTGAATGCACTGAGACCCAAGTTTGATTGTCAGGGCCCCTGTAATAAAATAAACTAAAATCCTATTGTTGCCTACTATATTTTTAAACCCAGAATGGGCCAAGACACTGATTAGTTATTGAGTGGACCCAGGTCTCCTGAGGTACTCTCCAGTTTAACTAGGGTGAGAATGTTACAATGTGAAGGAATAAGTTACAGGTGATATAACCCTTGATGCCATCACTTTTACATTAGGAAAGATAATTCTTTCTATGAGGCCACTGAGAGGAAAAGTAAATGACTTATAAACAGAAGCATACCCCTCTACAAAGAAGCCACTCTAGGAAAATTGGTATCTGTGTCCCCAGTGTCCTTGTCCATAAAATTAAAGAGGTGAACCAATAGCATTATACTCTAGTTAGACAACTTTTAACTGTCTGGTGTTTATGAGGAATCAGAATGCTTCTCCTTGTTTGTGACTACTACAGATGATACCTCCTTTTCCTATTTTCTAAGCTAATGGATTCCTCTGGTTAATTCGTATGTTGAATTCCAAATTGTACAGGCATGAATGGAGAGACAAGATCTTCAGTAGGTAGGATGGAGAGTTGAATGCCTCTTAAACCATATTTAAAGGACATACGACTGGTCAGTAGGGTCACCCACCTTACGGTGAGAGAGAAGCCAGTCATGAACACCAGCCAGCTATGCCAGCAGAAGCTTCAATATGAGCGTGCTGTGCTTCCTCAGCATAGGACCAAACACTGACATAATTACTTCAGTGTTGCAAGGCCAATAGCCCTAAGTCGTCTTTCTAGAGTTTGTCTTCACCACTATTCCAAGGGATCTCCTAAAGGTGCTTCTTAGTTCCAGGATCAGCCCTATTTGCTCTTATTCAAAGCAGAGCTTTCCAGGGCTTGGCATTCAAATGTGGTGCTGGAGACAAAGCTTGCCAAGTGCAGTTCCAGCTAGCTCTGTAGATGGCTGTGCATGCAAGAAGCCACCTCCACAGACAAAGCATTGTCCACACAGGGGAAAGAAATTTCTGAAGCCACCAAAAGCCCTGGACAATAGGCATCCCAGGCCTCTGTGTCCAGGAATGGCAAAGGTCACTTCTTGCCACATTTGGCCTACCGAACCTTCTACAAATCTTCTGGCTCCAAATGCCATGGAGGTCACACACACTCCCCACATTCTCAAAGGCCCAGGGTAGCACACAGGATAATGCTTACTGCTTGAGTCCAGGGTGGGACTCACATATGTTTGGAACTTAACATGTTCCTTAGCTATAGAGAAGCTCAAGGCTTTGTGTTCAAAGATTACCTCTCACCTCTGTCTTCATTACTGGAGTGAGGATTAGGAGTTAAACACGATGCACTTGAGGATGTTTCTAGATATATAAGGAGGCTTGTCCTGCACTGCAAACTGCTCCTTTGATCAAGGTCATATCAAAGCAATCTTTATCCTTCTTGCCAGTCTCTTATTCTTCCTCATCCCTACCCCTCTCATCCCTCAATTTCCAGCCCTTACATCGATTCTCAGAATGAATGTAACAGGATCATCATTTCCTTCAGGAAGACTGGACCCTACTGCTGTTCCTGACCCTAAGACTGCAGCAGCCCAGAACAGCACACCCCCATTTTGTAGTCTCCTGACCCCTGAGCTGGAGCTCACCCTCAGCTATTTGTAAGAGCACATTAACTTGGAATGCAAGTATCTTACACCAAAGGTTCTCAACCTTCTGATTGCTGCAACCCTTTAATATAGTTCCTCATGTTGTAGTCACCCCCAATCATAAAATTATTTTGTTGCTTCTTTCTAACTAATTTTGGTACTATTATGAATCATAATGTAAACATCTGATATGCACATGCTCTTAGGAGACCCCTGTGAAAGAGCCATTCAACCCACAAAGGAGTCCCAGCCTACAGGCTGAGAACCGCTCTCTTAGGCTGAAGAGAAAAATTAAGAAATGATCAACAGAAATTATCTCAAAAAGAGGATACGTCTGTTTTTTTTTTCTTTACTTTATGCTAAATTGCAGTGAAAATGTGGTCCCAAAAAATGCATCCACGATAATAAACATTACTTTTTTAGGTGTGGTGATTCAAACATGATTTGCCCCAGAATGAGGTTCAGGATGAGAACTTGTAGCTAGCCTGCAAAGAAAAACTGTCACAGTAAACAGGGTGAAAATGATACCTGGGGGGGAAAAAATGGAAAGAAGGGAAACAAAATAGGTAAGGAACATTATTCGCACCATGCGGGGAGAATAAATGGTAGGTGTTGGAAGTGTGGAGAAATCAGGAGGTGACAGCTAATCAGAGGACCGGGAGGATGTAACTTGATGAAGCACTGGTGACAGCTGGCATTCTCTCTGTCAGGCAAAGGCTATCCTCAAAATGCTGGTCCTCCAGCCTCACCAGTGCTAGGATTCCAGGAGTGTCTCACCTGACTTGGCTCTTTCCCTCTGCTTCCTCGCACTGCTTCCCTACCTTCCCTGAGCTTCCTTTTTCCAGCATTTTCTATATGGCATGATATTGTCAAGGTTCACACACATTGTAAAGCTTATCATCATCTTGTTTTAATTGGGAAATGTTCTGTTGTATCAATATATTATAGGATGTTTATCCATTCTTCCATTGAGAGGAGCTTGGGGCTTTGAAATCTTCAGAGACCATGCTACAAGTTTTTCTGTGAACAAGCGTTTGGAGTTGGATTTTTGTCTGGTCGATTTTGTAAAGCAAATGAGGGAGAAATAAGACAATTCGACAGTAGCCATGGAAGATGTTGATAGCAACTATGAATAATGCATAGTACAGCTAGATATGCTAAAAGAGGAATTAAGGAAGTCCCGTGATGCAAGCAGATATGCAAAGAATATTCTAATGCACATGCTTCCAGACTTAACATTCTCTAAGATAGGCCATATGCTAAATAGTTTTTAAGAAGCCTTGACAGATTTTAGAAGATTAAAGTCATAAAAATATTCTCCAACTACAGTAGGATGAAATCAGAGCTCAGTGACAGGACCCAGCAAATTAATAAATATATGGAGATTAAATGACACACTTAGATGACTAGTAGTTCAATGAAAAATCAGACTGGAAAGTATACAATCCTTAAAACAACATACCAAACTGGGAGACTTTAACTAACACCACAGCCTTCCACTTTACAAAACAAGAAAAAGATAAACCGACTGAATTCATTAGAAAGGACTATAGGTTAAAAAAAAAAAGTCAGCTGTAGGAATTCCCTGGTGAAATTTTTGGGGTCATTTATGTATGCTATCATATCATCTGTGAATAGGGATACTTTGACTTCTTCCTTTCCAATTTGTATCCCCTTGATTTCTTTTAGTTATCTTATTGATCTAGCTAAAACTTCAAGTACTATGTTGAAGAGAAATGGAGAGAGTGGGCAGCCTTGCCCTGTCCCTGATTTTAGAGGAAATGCTTTAAGTTTCTTTCCACTTAGTTTAATGTTGGCTATTGGCTTGTTGTAAATTGCCTTTATTATGTTTAAGTATGGTCCTTGTATGCCTGATCTTTCCAAGACTTTTAACATGAAGGGGTACTGGGTTTTATCAAATGCTTTGTCAGTGTCCAATGAAATGATCATGTGGGGTTTTTTTTTGTTTTTTGTTTGTTTGTTTGTTTTTTTCTTTCAGCTTGGTTATGAGTAACATCCCATTCCCAGAAGGTAGGGTGGATATTTTCTTTCTTTCTTTCTTTCTTTCTTGTTTCTTTTTCCCTTTAGTCATTTGATGGGTTATAGATGTTTGTTGTTACTTACAAATAGGTGATCTTCAAAAACCTCAAGAGATCTGTAGAATATGACATTCAAAGATGCTTTCTTAATTTAAGATCTTTTTGATATTGAGACATGTCAGCTCCTGACAGCAGTTCCTATTCTACTCCAAGTAGAGGATAAGCATCAAAGAATCTCCATTTGGAGATGGTTGTATCAGTGGCAAGCTTGTCACTGGGCAAGAGAAATCCCTTGCTTCAACTGCAGTCTGAAAAGGACAAAACTTGGAAGCAGGTAAGTCCACAGCCTAGCTCTGCCAAGACAGGGTGGGCAAGTCCTTCATAATTCCTGCTCTACAATTAGTGTCTGTCAGAGATAGTGAGCCAAGAGTCTGTAGATACTCCAATGTTACAGAGAGAAATTGGAGACTTGTCCAGGCAGCCAGTTGTCTGTCATTTCTTAGTTTTGGAAGCTGCTTGCTCTGTGCTTCCTGTTTATGTAGATATATTTATCCTTCTCATGTCTCTGATATGGTTGAAGACTAGAAAGTTATAGTTTCACAGTTAAATATTAAGTTGTTTAGGAATTAAAAGGATGTTCTATGTCTAAGAAGATGTTTTTAAGTTGGCAATGCAAGTTAGGATGGAAACTGAGTTAGGTATAGAATTTTAAATTCATTGGAATACATAGATAATAGAATATTAATATCAGTTGTCAAATATGGACTGGACATTGGGAATATAGGTTATACCTTATAATTTTCATAATTGTTATCTAATTGTTCTTAATGTTTTGTATTGTATTTATTGTTATAAGAAAAAAGAGCCTTTTATTGGCTCAGCAGTTAAGAGCACTTACTGTTCCTCCAGACAGCCTGAGTTCAGTTCCCAGCACCCATTTTTCAGGTGATTCATAACTGCTTATGACATCAGCCGGAGGGAATCTGATGCCCTCTTATTTTGACCTTCAAGGGCATCTGCATGCCTGTCACATATTCTCACAAAGACATATACATATAAATAAAAGTAATTTTTTTAAAAACCCGTTCACACAAAAACTTGTAAAAATGTTGAAAAGTTTACACTTTTGTTAAAAAAGTTGAAAATGCCTAAGATCCCCTCAACTGAAGAATGGATGATATTTACATGATATAGTCATACAGTGAAGCATTTGCCAATAAAAGTGGGAGAATGGTAAAATAGAACATGTGTGAACCTTGGCAATATTATGCTAAATAGAAGATATTAGACAAAAGCTATCATACATTATCACACTTAAAAATCAAGATGCAAAGCATCAAACTCATGGTATATTCATCCATGTTTGCTAGATGCCAGTGGAAGGAATACCACAGAGTGATTGGTAATGGGTAGAGGACTCATTTGAGACATGATTTCCAAAGTAAATAGTGGTAATGATAGGATACACAACAGGAAATGGATATTTTTTCCAATAAATAGTTCTGAAAACTGTAATGTCCACATGTAGAAGATTCAATCAATTTGTAAATCATACCATTTAAAAAAATCGCCCCAATATGTATTAGAGACCTAAACAGAACCAAGAAAAAAAAATGCTACCATATTTAAAAAAACTTGAAAATGTTGATATTTATCTGGACAATGATTTCTTTTTAAATGAGACCAAAATACAACAAGCAAAACAAAATAGACAAATAGGATTGTATCCCACAATGAAGCTTCTATATGCGGAGAATAAATCTTTAAAAAACTGAGTAGGCAAAATACTGAATGGAAGAAAAATTTCAAACTACATATCAAATAGAGGGCAAATCAGTATCCAGGGGCTGATTGGGATGTAACTTGAATAAATAAATAAATGAATGTTGAAAAAGATCATAATAGAGAATGGCAAAAGCCAAAACCTCAAATGAAAAGTGAGCAAAACCTTACATAAACATATGTTTCTTAGCCACACCCCTTCAGCAGGGCAGTTCTTGGCCACGCCCCTTCGATAAGGCAGTTCATAGAGCTATAGTCTCAACTGTGTTCTTTCCATTTCAGTAAACCAAAAGGATGCCAAGCTTTATGTTGCCAGATGCCAAGCTGAACTGCATACTAGTTCATTAAAGAGGCCTAACTTCTACCGCAGACATGTTTCCAGTAGAAACAAAACCTATGTCAGAGGCATATCTGTACTTCTATTTTCACTGCAGCATTCCTCTTAATAGCCAAGATTTGGATTCAATCTTAGCAAACTAATGCATCCATCACTGGAAGATTAAATAAAGAAACACACAGAGAAGAATATTTCCCAGCCATAAAAAGAAAAATACTTCAGGCATGGAGAATCATGATTAGGCTAAAGAGTAAGACCTTTGATCAAAAACTGAGATGGTGGGGAGGGAGAGTAAACTTGGAAAACATTATTCTAGGTGAAATGATCCAGGCAAAAAAAAAGGACAAAATATTTCCTGATCTCTTATAAAAGTGGAACTTAAAAAAAAAAAATGACTGAACTTATAAGAGCAGAAAGTAGAATAGCGAGCGCATGGGCAGGTGGGCTGGGAAACGGGAAATGCTAATAAAAACCCACAAAGTTTCCATGATGCAGAATGAATTTTCCAGTTACTTCCCCATGGCTTTGACAGAATATCTGATGGAAAGGACTCATAGTTTCATCACAGGAAGGAAGGAAGGATCACAGGAAGGAAGTTCATGATGGTAGAAGCCTGAAGGAGAGTACCCCAGAGCTTGATAACCAAGAAGCAGGAAGCTCGAGACATAAGCAGGAGCAGGAAGAATACTCAAGCCCCATTCCAGCAGTCCACCTCCACCAGCTTCCACGGCCTCCCAAAACAGCGCCATCAGGTGGAGAGCTAACATCAAAACATGGGAGCCTGTGCAGGACATTTCATATTTAAACCTCAGCAGTCAATATTCTGGAAATGAACAGTGTGGTGACTGTAGTCAGTAGAATCTGCTAACAAGTAGATCCTAAACGTTCTCAATACACAACACACACCCAAATAGATATCTTCAATAGCTTGATTTTGCTGTTTCACAGTATTCCATATATGGAAACACTACCTTCTGAACATTAAATATATGAAATGTTATTTGCCAATTAGATGCTCATAAAGTTGGGAAGAATGAGGAAAAAAAACACAGTTACACAGGAACACAAATGCAACTGCCTTCCAGGGATTCATCTGGGGACCCCATGCAGCTCAGGAAACAATGATAGTGCGAACAGGTAAACAGAACTTTCCCAAACTAAAAACCAAAGAAAAAGACTTTAAAAATGCCTTCAAAAGGCAAGGACAATCATTCTGTAGACTAAGAAAAAAACTGAGAAAGGTCATTTCCTACAAAATTGCACTGAACAAAAAATTTACAGTTTTCACAGGAAAGCTATTATCTAACATAAAATTGTGTCTCCACAAAAATTAAAGAGCACTGGAAATTATAAAAATGGAAATAATAGTAAATCCTGCACTAGTTATTTTTCCTTTAACAGCTTTCTGGCTGGGGGCCAATACAGAGCTGCTGGAGAAAAGCACACAGAGGAGCAGAAAGGGAGAAGTCCAGGAACACAGCCTGGAGGTGTGTTTCCAAACTCAGAGGCTGGGTTCCGAGTGCAGTTCTTCTCATAGCCTAAGAGATAATTTTGTGCTGCTGTGTTAGGAGAATGCAGTGTGTGTACTACTTCTTCTGTCTAATTAAATACAAATGTCAGAGGGTACGGAATGCTTAGAACAGCAGAGGGAACTCTGAAAATTTAATATGAGCAATCAGATTATGAGAGAAGAATGAAATTTAACGTGCTATCACTCTGGCAGCCTACCTCCGCTCACACCTAAAGGCTCGCGCCTTAGATCAAGGCAGAAGGGACTTGTGCAGCAGCCCAGGCTGGAAGAGGGATTTGAAATGCCCAGAGAATGCACAGCTACCTGCTAGCTTTTTTCACCCCCCTGTTATTTGTTCTCTTGTTCCACAGTCTGAAAGAAATGCTGGGGTAGTGATAGCAGCAGAAGCTGTAACAAAAGGCAACTTGAAGGCAATCTCTAAGAAAACTTCAAGCAAAGAACCAAGTGCCCTCCCCTCCCACATCCTCCTACCACTTAACCCCAGATGTGGATGCAGTAATAGAAGTTTGTGGAAAAGTAGGTTAAGAAAGTGCCCGCTTTCTGACTATGGGAGCCAAATAGAGATACCCTAGAAAGTCAGAAAGTGCCATAAAAGGAGGATATCAGAAATACAACCCTGAAATCATAGTTCAGCTTGTCTGTGAACTGCATATGTATGAATCTGCTCATAGTCAGCAAACAGAAAACCTCAAGAATACGATGAATAGTTGAACCACTGGACAGGTTCCAAAAAGAATACCAGTACATGGGGAATACACTAGAAATCTAGCTGACATTGGAACCACAGATTAGGAAGGGTGGGTGAGAATCTGTAGCCCAAACCTAACCCAGTCCATTGGCTGTAACAACAAAAATATTCAAATGTCCACAGGATTTATAAGAAAGACCCAAAGTCTCATTCAAAATGCCTGAAATAGGAGTTGGAGAGATGGCTCAGTGGTTAAGAGCATTTGCTACCTTTGCAGAGGACCAGAGTTCAATTCTTAGCAACACCAGGTGGCTCACAAGTGCCTGTAATTATAGCTCTGGGGGATGCACCACCCTCTTCTGGCTTCATGGGCACCTATACACATGTGCACAGATACACACACACACACACACACACACACACACACAGAAAGACATACAGACACACACAAACACATAAATAAAAATTTCAAATGTGTAAAATGCAAACCAAAACTATATGTCGTAAAAGGATCTAGGAAAATCTTGAAAAGGAAGTCAGTGGGTACCAGCACCAAGTTGTCACCAATTTGCATTGTTGCTGAAGAGGTGAAAGGTAATTTGCATACAGATGCTAACACACAAAGAATAAAAATGACCGTTCAAGAGCTAAAATGCATAATTGCCAAAGTTCATAAGAAATAAATAGCAGAATTCACCACAGTAAGAGCAATGGGTTTACCTAATTGTTCACAGTCACTCTAGAGTGTTTGGCCACATGACTATTCCCTCTTCACAGGTAAAGAAATGGAGGCTCAACATATTGATGCAGGAAAAGCTTGGAGCCCAGAGGCCCCTAATCCTGTTTACCACACACCTGTTGCTGTCCAGAGTAACAGCATCATGTCCTTTCACTATTATTTTCTTTTTTCTTTTTTTTTTTTTTTTTTTGGTTTTTCGAGACAGGGTTTCTCTGAATATCTCTGGCTGTCCTGGACTCGCTTTGTAGACCAGGCTGGCCTCGAACTCACAAAGATCCACCTGCCTCTGCCTCCCAAGTGCTGGGATTAAAGGCGTGCGCCACCACCGCCCGGCTTCACTATTATTTTCTGTGGTGTGAAATCGTCCTCACATAGCTGGATCAACAAACAAACAAAATGCTCCCCTCCTTCAAAGACCGAATGCACCTTTCCTTTAGACTCAGATTGTACTCTGTTTTCCTGGCTCTTCTACCGGAACTGAGTGCTTTTATGTTCATTGGCTAAACTGATCATTTCGTTGGAATTCTGGTCAGAAAAGAGGTATTTCCTGGCATGGATTCTAACTCATTGGTGGAGTTCTTCCCTAGATGCACAGAGTCCGATCAACCAGGTATAGTGGTCCATTCCTGAAATGCTAGCCCTTCAGAGGAAGGTGAATGATCAAAGGTAATCCCTCTGATACATTTTGAGTTCCAGGCCAGCCTGGATATAGCAGACACCTTGAACAGGCCTAGCTAGCTAGGCTGGGGCAGCCAGGCAGGAGCTGGCACTCAAGAGAAACAACAGAGGCCCGGCAGAGGCCACAGGATGGTCTAATCAAGAAGAGAGCCAGGCTAGGCTGCAGGTGGCGGCAAGGGGGCAGAAATGAGCCCTGGCTGACAGCAGGAGACCCAACTAGGCAGCAGACAGGAAGGAGCTTGGGGCCCATTCGAGCTTGGCCAGCATGGTGGCAGACCCTTCATGGAAGGAAGATCAATTCCCCTCCATGCCCAAAGTAAGCAGACTCAGTCATCTTGGAGGCTTAGAAAAACAAAGGGAAGTCTATTCAGTGAATCGCTATTATGTACCTTTTGGTAGTGGGGAGGGGTTTTGGGATGTAGATATGTTTGATTCTCTGGGTATTGTCCAATCAGAAGAGAGAAAATAGAATGCCTAATTAATTCCTGGGCAGTGAGGGTGGGGAAAACTCCAGGGAGGCTAGAGGCCTAGACTGAATGTCATTGGCTGAAAGCCAAGGTACCAAAAGACCTCATTAGCATGGGCAGTCAGGGGAAGATTAGGCCGAATGTCACATCCTAGGGTATCTAGGATCCCCTAATCAGAGGAAAGAGAAGGTCCCACTGAACAAGGGAACAAGAGTCAGGGACCTTTCAGCAACACCTGACTTCTACCTCGTCAGCAGAAATTCCCACACCTGTGCATGCGGAAGGGCTGCCCACCAAAGTTGCCAGGTTTCTGTGTCCCAGGACAAAGAATTGCACTGGGAACACATGGTTAGAAATAGAAATAGAAATAGCTTATTAGTAAAGCAAAAGTAGTCTTGAGAGTATGAGCAGACTGTGATCAGGGAAAAGGTCATCTTGCAATGCATGTACCCCAGGTGGGGAAGGTTTCCTGTCCCAAGCCAGCTGGCTTCTTTCATATGTTTATCTTGATGGTGCTCTCTCTAGCCCCTCCTTTCCCACCACAGCTAGACAGAGGTCCAAGATGACCCCTGTGATCTACCCAATGCTGATGCCTTTGCCAAGATCTGAGGAGAGGTAGGGCTGTTGCTCTTGCTGCCTCCATGGTACTACCTGTTGCCATAAAGCCAAAGTCTCCCTCACCCTGTCTCACAGCACTCCTGATATCCACTGTCACAAGTACAGGTTTAGACACCTTCTTTGGAGCTTGGACAAGGTCCTTCTGGGCCATCCATCTTATTGTCCTCCCTTCCTTTCTCTTATCACCACTTGTTTCCATTCTGCTACTAAAATCTTACTATTTTTTCTTCCTGTTATTCATCCACACACTCCAGAGAATCATAACCAGCATCTGACATGAAGATTGTTCTTCATTTTGAAGCAATTCTTATAAAGTGCAAAAGTCCTGGTGCCTTGTTATTAGAGAAGACGGAACCTAGTGGCTGCCTCTTGACATATTTGGGGGGATGTGGCAAGCTCTCGGGACAGGTTAACTGTCTTGTTCCCAAGATACTCTTTGAATACCTAGGCTTGGAGATGCAGTCCCATTTGGGGACCCAGGAAATGGAGGCTTATGAGAAATGCCTTATGGCTGGGAAAATGGAAGTAACTTGTGGGAGATATCTAAGATGGAGCCAGCTGGAAGATGCTGGGGAGGAGTTGAAGAGTTCTGTGCTCGTGACCAGTGCATGATTCCCATGTTACTAGGCTTGTGCTATGTGATATAATAAGATGACTTTTAATGTGATTGGCCCATGTAGACTCATGTGAAAACACCCATTTGGTTCTGTATATAAGCTAGGGGATGAAACATTTAAAATGAGAAATGCTTAGACATCACCCCTGTCATGTCTGTTTGTCTTCAGAATGAAGGCTGGAGAGTCAGGCGGGTAGAGCACTCACCTTTCCCTGAGACCCCCTTATGTGGTGATCGCCCTAAAAGGGCCTGTTGCAGTCCCAAAACCCAACCTACTAGAGAGGCTAAAGCAGGGGGATCATAAGTTCAAAGCCTGCCTAGACTACAGAGCAATTTCATAGTTAGTAAGACTATCTCAAAATGAAATACCCTTATTAAAAGGGTATGCTGTATAGGTAGGTTGTAGAGCACTTTCATAACATTGCCAAAGCTCTCTGTAAAATCTCCAGTAAAACACAAACACACACACACACATGAGGAGTATGGGGAGAGGAGAGAAGAGAAAAGAGGAGAGGAGAGAGGAGGGGAGGGGAGGAGAGGGGCAGAGAAGGCTATGTTCCTCTTCAAAGCACATGATTACAGCATATATCATCTCACCAAGAATTCCACAGTGGAGTTCACCATGAAGGCACTATTGCTTCTCCAGTACTGTGACCTTCTTGTCCCTTGCTGGCTCATACTCTTCATTCCAGTAGTTACTTTCTCACTGGAATGGGTAGTGTCTTTCTTTCAAGGCTATCTCCAATGCATCTTATTAAATACTCCCTGGGATGTGAAGCCAATGAGTTATACAGTTTGTGAACCACGCTGCTTCTTGCTTTCCTCTTCACAGTGGGAGGGAAGACTCAACAAGATGTGTGTTCTTCCTTGGACCCAAAGATTTCAACAGTGAGGTTCATGGGTTCAGGCTAAAGGTCATAAGGTTCTCATTGGGATTAAATCCAAGATCCACAGCCATCAGGATAACATGTCATTTTAAAAGATGAATTGGAAGCTACATGCTACTTGTTATGGTCATATCGGTCACTGGCAATCTTCTCTAAGCTTACTTACTATGCTGATTCGATACAGTCTAGCAACACCATTGAGCACAGCAGACACACCCTTGTCTTCCCTCAGATGTCTGCCGAACCCTAGATCATCCCATCTGCCTCATTCCCAGAATCCTCCTAATTGTCCCCTTTTGCCTGGGTCACTCTGACTTTGAAGCCGGGTCTAGGGTTATATCCACATCAGAGACTTTCCCTTTCTCGCGTGGGTGCATCAGCCTTAATATCTCAGATAGACACAGCTCAATTCCACTTCCTCAAATGAATTGCTGAGATTTGAAATATGTGTGTGTGTGTTTAGTTTCCCCTGTACAATTACCTCTTCAGTGCCTCTCCCTTCATGCTTCCTTGGGCCTATTACTCATCATCCTACTTCTGTCCCAGCAGCAGTTCCTAAGAATGCCACTCTCCCTTAAACCTCATTTCAGAAAGGATGAAAGGCTCTAAAATACATTCCTTTGTATGCCCAGATATTTCCACCCTAGCTATTTTGACTTCCATGCTACAGGCAAACCCACCTGCTGTAAAATCTAGATACAGACCAGTGTTATCAGCTCATGTCTCTCTGTTTTACAAGAAGGAAATTAATGAGTAGATGGGAAAGTGTGATGTTTAGAGGAAAGGGTGACATGACTTTTCCTAGTGATACATGCTTAATAAGGGACAGAATTTAGATTTGGACTGATACCTATACGGTCCCCACACTGCATAGCCTTTCCATTACAATGGTTCCTCCTCGGCATCAGTTACATGGGCAAAATTAAATTTCAGTTAATGGTAATATCCAAAAAACTGATGTATTCCATTCAGCTGGTAGATTCTAGAAGACTCCAGACAGCATTCTGACTGCACAGAGATGGTCTCTTAGTAAAGAATGGGTTACAGTGTTGAATTCTAGAAACAGAAAAAATATGACAGGCCATCCTCCTTGTTATACTGGGAATCCCAGTGTTCAGGAGGCATTACAGCTTGTATTATGAGCTCCAGAAGGCCAACTCACTGCCTTAAGAGACACTTCCACACTTCCTATCTTTGTGAGTGCAGCACATGATGCCACTAAGCAGCCCCATCTTGAGTTTAAAGCCAGGAAGTGGAGATTAACTGATGGTCAGCTTTGGAGGAACTCCCTTAAGAGGAATCCGTCCTGTCAGTCTCCAGCCACACCCTGTTCCTTCCATCGCACGTGGTGTCAAAACCAGGTCTCTCTGGTGAGTATGGTGATCCATGCCTTTAATTCCAGCACTCAGGAGGCAGAGGCAGGTGGATCTCTGTGAGTTCCAGGTCAGCCTGGTCAGGTCTACAGAGGGATCTCCAGGCCAGACAAGGCTCTATAATGAGACCCCCATCGGTGTGCCCCACCTACCCCCACTCACTCTCACACACACAAAATAAACTCATAATAATAGTAATAATGTCTTCATCATCACCAGCATCCTCTTCTCATTCTTTTTTCCTCTTTCCTTACACAGACTCCTTCCTCCATCCCCAGCATACACACATTCCTCAGAGCTGCTGCTGTGTCCCTTAACAGTCAACCATTAGCACATTACCTTTCTCCTCAGTGGTTCACTTCCTTCGCTCTGTTGTTCTAGTTGTCACACTTCTTCCTCCAACCTTTTATGTCATTGGTACTCCCTACTTCCCATATTCTATGAGTCTAAGGGCCAGCACAAGAGTAGCCTTTGAATGTGCCGTCCTTGAAAAAGCCAAGTAACAATGGGAGGAGAATCCCACCCTCTCACCATCCACTGGCCCTGCCTACCTACACCTGACTTCCACCTGTCCAGCTTGTCTCCATGGTTGTGAAAAAGTGCTGACAGGGCCACCTTCCCCCCCCCCCCCGCCCAGTTCTTTCTTTTACAGGGGCTTTTCAAGCAATGTATTCTTTTCTGTACCACGGCAGCGTCCCTCTCTTCTATGCACAACAGATTCTAGGACTCCCTTTATTTGAGGAAGATGGCCCGTTGAGACCTGTCATCCTGTCCAGTAACACCCCCATTTCACTGCAGAATGACTGAGTTATCCTGGTCATGGCCTCAATACATTATTTTCTTTAACAAATGATCACAGTGTTGTGAAATCCAAAGGAGTCCTTCCTGCTCTTAGCTTGTGCTTCCTTGAGGAAGGCACTGTGGCACACACCGGTAAGCCCGGCACTTTTGAGACTGGAGCCAGAAAACACTTTTACAGCATTTTTAAAAGATACCAGGCTAAGAAAACAAAGGAAGCAAACAGGGAGCCTGGTCACTGCCAATGGACATTGCAGTGTGTGACTGACATGTTCCTCCTCCTCTGGATTCTGAGATGGACCTATACAGCTTGGTGTATAATATAATACAGAATAGAAAGGAATTGACTACTTTGGGTTCCAGAAGGCTAAGTTCAGAAGTTCTAGAAGCTTCCTCCTTAAGTACCAAGGCATCATGTTGGGAAGATCTCTCGTTTGGAAATGAGACAGAAGCCCTGAGAATGCAAGAACAGAGCCTGAGCTGTCAGGCCGGCTCACAGCCACCCATGGCATCTGAGCTGCGGGCTTTTATGCCCTGTCAGATGCTCTATGCGGCAGAAGCCTGACTATCTCCCAATGGGATGTGGCTAATCTGAAGAGTCATGAAGAGAGTGGTTGAGTGCTGTTTTTAACCGTTGTATTCTGCGGCCGTTTATTAAGAAACAAAAACAGGAGGAAAATTTCTGTGATGAGTGTGTAAGGGAACCTGGTAACACCAGTAAAACAAAAATAATATAAACCCTTAAAAACTGTGAAAGCCCACACCTTGGAATCTATCACAGCAAAATCAAAGCATCAGTACATAAAATATTAGAGTACATAAAATATTAGAGTATATATATATAACGCAGCATTGCTTTTGCAGAAAAAAGAAGCTAGAGGCTCCTAGAGAACTCTCACTAGAGAATCTTGAGTACAGCATGGTGTGGCACGTGGTACAGAAAGGTTGAAGCAGTATCAGCTGTCTGGCAGGGATTTCACAAGTGACTCAGAAAGGAAGACGCAGAGAAATATGTAAAACATGATCTTTTTTGTAAAGCAGAGAATGAAGGAAAAGGTCACCACACACATCTGCATGCCATATTTCATTAAATCTCAGGCTGTAAGAAATATGGCAGTTTCAAAGATGTTAAAATGGGAAAATAATTACATCTCATATTCGATGTAATACACCATGTACGCATATCCTTCTTTCGGGCTGAAAAAGGGGAGAAAGCACGTTAACATACTGATACAACTCGGGGAGCATTGTGTTTAGAGTATAGGATGTAAGGTAAAGAGGGGGAAAAGACCAAACTTAGCATAACAATAATGTTTTATTTCTATAAATGTATAAATTTTAAAAGAAATTAGTCTAAACAAGAGATCTGTTTCTCTGATTAACTTGGAAGAATGCCCTGTGTGTGTGGGGGAGGGGGTGTTGAATAGAGTTAGGGAGACGGCTCAGTGGATATGCGTGCTTGCTAAACAAGTATGAAGATCTGAGTTCAGGATGACCAAGGCCCACATAAAAAGCTGGCTGTGGCCTCATGTGCCCGTTATCCCAGGGTTAGAGGCAGAGGCAGGAAGATCCCAAGGCCTTGCTGGCTAGCCAGTGTAGCCAGTCAGGAAGCTCCAGGTTCCAGGAGAGACTTTATCTCAAGGGAGTAAGGCTGAGGGAAATGCAGGAAGACACTTGCGGTTCACCCCTGGCTTCTTTCCAGCATAGAGCACTTGCACGTGTGTGCGCGCTCTCTCTCTCACACACACACACACACACACACACACACACACCACTCTCACACACACACTCTCACACACTCACACACACTCACATAACACTCTCACACACTCACACACACACACACTCTCACACACTCACACACACTCACATAACACTCTCACACACTCACACACACACTTTTTAAAAATGGTCAAATAAAGGTTAAATTAAAATAAAACTCCAAACACACAAAACACCTACATGTGCTCATATCTTTAAGATCATGGAAAAGATTGTAAGAAAATCTTTTGGGCATGATTACTCTTTATATTGTCCTAGTTGTTCCCATAATTATTACTTTATGATTTAAAAATCTGAATAAGATTAAAATTGACAAAACTTGAAAAAAAATATATTGTGTTGCCTCAAAATTGAAACCCTCTTTATCAACAACATTATCACCATTTCAATTCCACAATAAAGAATGAGTGACCTGCTGGTTCCTTTGGTAATTCATGGCAAAGTTTAACCAGGCAATTGATCCAATTTTTCCATGTTAGTCTATCTTCAACATTCTTATCATCTTATTAAAGAATAGTTGCCCATGCAAAAATTAAAGACTTTTACTCACATCTTGACATGAAAAAATGAATGAATACCATGTTACCAGTAAGAGGAAATTAGAGTATAACTAGTCTGTCCAACTAACCTTTTCCCCTCCATCATGGGAGGTTACCAAAAGACCACTCCGCCAGAGTGGTTAGAATGGGCTGGCTCCTCTATGTGGCCTCCAGCTACCTATCCCATGACACCATTTCTCTCCCTCAGTTGGTTCATTGATAAAAGGACAAAATGACAGCCATGCCTATTTCAGGCATCTATCTTAAGCCTAAATGAGTAGATGTAGGAAATCCAGTTCATGTGTGATATGTGAAAATACCAGCCAGATTCAAGAAGTTACACTGAGGATGCAGTAGACATGAGTGAGAATCTGAGACTAAGGGTTTTTCCCAGCCACTGTTTTCTGGGTGACTATGGTGATTCCAGGTCACACTTTTTGATGTTTTGCCATAAAATAAGAGATTAGGTCTCATGACTTTTTCTAGTACTTTATTTCTAATACAGAAAATAAATTCTCAAACTTGTGAACTTATACAAGTTTCATAACTCCATTAATTTATATTTCTGTCAGGAAAAGGGAAAAAATCTTTAATCATCCACATAAGCTGGATGTTGTTTTAGCTGAATGTGCTTCACACCTATAAAAACACAAAAAGTATATTTTGTACTAAATGAAAAAGTATTTCAAGGTCCAGATAACAAATGAAGATAAATGTGGCTGTAATTCTCTTTGCATAAAAGTACACAATCTTCATTTATCTTCTGGGATGACATCTATTCCGTTAAAAATATTTCCTTTAGTAGATACATTTTAGTGTCTGACTGTGTCTCTCCATGATTCCTACATCTATTATAAGCTGTCGAGCCCCCAAATCTCTCAGCTGAAACTCTGTTCTGCTGAGTTCCTGCCTTCCTGCCACTGATGGATGGGTCTCTTTCTAATGGAGCTGCCAAAGGAGCAAAAAGCACAAAATGTGCTTTGCCCCTATTACGACTATGGTCCAATAGAATTCTAGTCAAATGCTACAATTCACATCTGCCTCTGCCTACTGAAATAGTTGTGTTCCAAAACAAATATAAGCAAAATGTAATTGTGCCCACGCTAACTTCTGAGTTTCACGTTTTGTTTTGTTACTCATGGCACAGCTTCCTTTGTGACAACGTTTCAATCTGTCTCATCACTCATCTATTCCAAAAAGGTGCAATGATCCCACAAGACAACTCTGTGGTAACTGACAATTGACACATCAACATGACTAGACCATGGTGTATCCAGACATTAGATCAAGAACAGTTCTGTGTATTTTGGATGAGGGAGGCATTTGAGCTGGTGATCTGAGTAGAGGCACACTGTCCTCCATGATGTGGGTGGGCCTTATCCAACCAACTGGAGACCTGAGCAAAGCCCAAAATGACAAATGAGAGTGGACTACATCCATTGGACCCACGTGAACCGCAACAGCAGTCTTCTCACATCTGCAGACTAGATCTCTACCTATGCACCTCCTCATGTAGGCCAGTGGGTTAGGACTACAGACATGTAAGGCCAGCCTGCTGGACCTCCAACACACACACACAGTCTCAGCACTACCCAGTCTCTAGAAACGTGGGGCAGAGGCTTCTCATTCATGATGTGAACCAGGAAGCAGAGATCTCAGGTTGGAATGGAAAGCTGATACGACCCCCCAAAGCCTGGCTCTGGTGACCTGCCTCCTCCAGCTAGATGCCAGGTTCCTAAGTTTCTTCAGACTCCTAAACAGAGCTACCAGCTGGAGACGAGGCTCAAATACATAAGGATGGTGTTGGGGACACCTCTCACTCAATCCATAGCAATGTCTTAGAAAGTGACCCTTTCTATGCTTCCACGCATAATAGAAGCACCAAAGAGTTTTTTCTTTTTTTAATATGAGGGGTTCAGTCCTAGTTGTCAGAGCTACAGTTACTCTGTGAAATAGTCAGGACGATGCTTTTAAATGTTCCTGGTTGAGTCTAGGGGTTCAAACCAAATGTCAGTACTTGTGGGAAAAGGCCTCACTTAGATAAGAGTAAGCCCTTGGTTCTCAAACGTTAGAATTACCTAAGTGCTGTGCTCTCTCCTTGGAGTTCCTAACTCAGTATGTTTGAGGTAGAGGCCAATAATCTCCTTTTCCATCTAGCTCTTATGTACCTTCCTTCTGCTGATGTGGGAACATCAGGTGTGGGAACCCTCAGTCAGGCTGCATTCTTTGTTTTCAGTATCCCCTTTCAATCTTCCTCTATTTCAAATTTCTGTCCTTCTCTGGAGCCAGCTTCTTCATATTCCACACCTGATTCATCCCTCCCTCCCTCCCTCCATTTGTCTCTCCTAAAGTGTTGGTTTCCTGTGCGGGATCCACAGGATCAGATTTTGACTTCTTAGAATAGTACTGAGGGAACCGGGAATGGTGTCGCATGCCTTTAATCCCAGCACTTGGGAGGCAGAGACAGGTGGATCATTGTGAGTTCGAGGCCAGCCTGGTCCACAAAGCGAGTCCAGAACAGCCAGAGCTGTTACACAGGGAAACCCTGTCTCGAAAAACCAAAAAAAAAAAAAAAAAAAAAAAAAGAATAGTACTGGGGTAAGAACAAAGCATTTGGTCTGGTTTTGTTCTTTCCAGATTTCCACACACCAGACACCTCACAAACCACCTCTTTCAAACCCATTGATGTTCAGGACATCTTTGCATATGATGTCCACGTATGCATATACTCTCCACTATACCTTCCCTGACTTCTTCCTGAGACAAACCAGGTGGACTCCATCATCTGCAGGTGAATTTGGCTGAGTATGGAACAGTGTTGTAGAGGGAAGGCTCCATAGTGCTGCTTCTCTCATAAGAGTTATTCATAATTGGAAATTGCTAAGGGAAGGAGAGTCACTCTCCTTTGGGGGCATGAATAGGTTTTTCATGCTGCAACAGATGGCTACACACACCCATATACATATAGCCATTATTAACTGGACCCAGGGGCGTATTAATATCAATGTATTAAAAAAGAAGACTTGAAGTTGGGAGGGAAATGAAATGGAGGCACTAGAGAGATTTAGAGGAAGGTGGTTGTGCATGGATATGAACAATATGCATTGTATAAATGTATAACACTTTCAAAGAATAAAAATAATCATTAGTTACTTTAAAGAAATTAATTTTATGTTAGCTCCTTATTGTAAACTGCCTTTAATGTTTACTTTTCTTTCATATGAGAGAGGAGATGACTTGGCCCTCTGATTGAAAGCTATCAGACCCTTCTTTTCCACACAGCTGCCTTGAGCCAGAGCTGTCAACTAAGTAGCCCCTTCTTCGATCTCTCGGCTACACTACTAGAGTGGCATCTTGCAGCCCTGAACATACCATAGTTCCTCGGAAACAACTACCTGCTAGCTGCAGAGGTCACTGTGATCACGCCCGCAGCTGCAACAGCATTCTCTGCTCCAGAAAGCCTTGCTGTCGTCCAAACTAGCACAAGCAGCTCGGGCCTGATTGTAAAGGTCCACCCTCAGCAAGACAATACTCTGAAAACTCCAGAGGACCCTCCTTACCCTGCAGCTTCTCTCATTCAGCGCAGCAGAGACTCGACCAAAGGACCACAGTGCTTAAAGCTAGAATCTGTTCGTCTGCAAATGCTTTGATTGACAGAAATACAGGGAACCAAGCCTTCCTTGCAGCTATATGAGCAGGTTATTTCTCTCCTGTGTACACCCTTCTCCCCTGGCATTGCACCGTTATGCTCCAACATCAGCTTCTTCTGAATGATGGTCTCTCTACTTGCAGTCTTTCATAGACAGAATGAATGGGATAAACTGGTTGTGTGAAGAGCCACCAAAACACACAGGCCTTCCAACCCTGGTGGTGGCAGTGAGGAGGAGGTTGAAAAGCTCTAGAAAAAAAAAAAAAAAGCACCTAGAACCACTGTGGTTTTCAGTCTATGAGTCGCAACCCCTTTGGTGTCAAATGACCCTTTCACTGGGGTCTCCTAAGACCACTGGAAAACCCTGATCTTTATATTACAATTCATAATAGTAGCAAACTTACATTTATAAAGTAGCAATGAAATAATTTTATGGTTGAGAGTCACCACAACATGAGGAACTGTATTAAAGGGTTGCAGCTTTAGGAAGGTTGAGAATCACTTTGGGAATCCTGATACCACAAACTCTGAGCTATATAACTCTAGGCCAATGGCTAAAGAGCTCCAGAGAGTGTCAGAGGACAGAAAGTACAGATTGCTAAGTCTATGAAGCATGGCAGAAAGTATTGAGAAGGCAAAAGATAGTAAAGAAACTAGGTTGTGGAAGATGAGAATCCATAAAGAGCTGAAGGAAGGAGCCAAGCCTGTGAAAAGTTAAAACCATTCAGTGGTCTTCCTAATGCTGTGACCCTTTAATATTGTTCCTCATGTTGTGGTGACCCCAACCATAAAATTATTTCATTGCTACTTCATAACCATAATTTTGCTACTGCTACGAACTGTAATATAAGTATCAGTGTTTTCCAGTGGTCCTGGACCACTGGAAGAATCCTGAAGTGCCATCAATAGCTAAACAAGTGAGTCAGAAAGGTTTTAACTGTAACCACTGAATTTGGCACTCTAATCTCACAGCAATATGCTCTGTTTTAGGCACCTATAGCAATAAGTTGGAAGCTTGAAACTAGAAGCCGTCCCCTCTCAAGGCCTCAAGATCTAAGTCTCTGGGTATGGAGGTCCAAGCTTGTGAGTCTCTGGAACTCAGAGTTGTCAACACAAAGGGCCCATCCCTGCCTATCTGAAATTTCTTTCTAGAGACAGAAAAATAATCCCCGGGATGTTTCTAGAGCATAGAAGCTTTCTGGTGAGGGCAGAAGATGACCTGGTTGGAGGATGCTCTGCTTCATTCCTCCATTGTTTCAGGAACTCTCTTGGAAGTGATCCCTTGCTACATGGCTAGCTTTAGCTCTGAAGCCTTACTTTTGGCCCAGCCTTTTGCGCCATGCTTGCTTCCACAAGTTACCCTAACTTCCCTTTGCATTGGAACCCCAAGTCACCAGATCAGCTCTGCTGGCTCTATACCCCTTATCTGCAATTTTAACTTTGTTTCAAAGCTAAAGACCCTTGGGTCTTGGGACTAATCTTTGCTACACAATTTTCAGTCCAGTCTCTGTTTACTTATCTATGAATATGATGTGTGTACTTATCAATGTACGTGCCACCGCTGATGGGTTAGTGTGTTGATTGCTCATTGACAGGGGACAGAGTAGAGCCATTCGTTTCCAGATTGGGTTGGGTTTGTATAACTTGCCTTGTAAACATCCTATGTATTTTTTTTTTCTGGGATAATAACTGTATCTGGTGATTATGTCTATATTATGTACTTGTGTAGTGTACTTTTCTATAGTTTTTCCTGTTTTATTATCAGCTTTGGCTGGCATCTGTTTAGATTGTAGGCCTCTATTTGCTCTATGGTTTTTTTTTTTTCAGACTGAGATGGAACCTAGGGCCTTATTCATGCTGGAAATGCACTTTACTGTTAAGTTTTAACCCTGTCCCTTTTCCATTTTCTTTTCTATTACAAGGTTTCGCTAAGTTGTCTAGGCAGGCCTTGAGCTTGGAATCCTCATGCCTCCACCTTCAAGTAGCTAAGGCAGAAGCTTGCGTCTTTGTATCTAGCTGAGCTGTAATTTCTAAATTCACCATTTCATTTGCCTTTTGATGTGAGTTTAAGAACCTCAGACTGAGCAGGGTGTAGTGCCTTTAATTGCAACAATTGGGGGGCAGAGGGAGGTGGATCTCTGTGAGTGCAAGGCCAGTCTGATTTACATAATGAGTTCAAGGATAGCCAGGGCTATGTAGAGAGAAACAAAACAAAAGAATCTCAGGCTGGGGAGACAGCTAGGTCAGTAGAATGCTTGTGGCAAAAGCTTGAGTCCATCCCTGAAATCCACTAAAAAACAAGCCAGGTGTGTTGACATATGCTTATCTTCCTAGTACAAGGGAAGCCACTAACCTATTAGGTGAACTCAAGGCAAAAAAGAAAAAGAAAAAGGTAGATAGAGACTGAGGAAGAAGAACACCTTAATTGTCCTCTGTTCTAGACATGCACACACAGACACACACACACACACAGACACACACACACACACACACACACACACACACACACACTGGATCCTGAAACTCATTAATTAAAGCTTAAAGGCACAGGCATCCAGAAGCTATGTGCTTCTGTTGTCCTCTCCCTTCACTTGACTGTGTCAGAGATGGTAAGGAGCGTAACAGCAGTCCTCAACATAGAACGGGCTGGAAATTCAGAGCATATGAATTCTGCCTTTGACATTTCACATATTTATAACCCAAGGGAAATTATTTAAGCTTTTTTTCCTCTGGCCCATGACACACCTGTCAGATCATGTAGGATTTGCGGTAAATGTCATGTTTGATCTATGGCGGATTCCAGAAACCAGCAGAATAAAATAAAATAATTAGCAGATCTGTTTATTGGCTCAGTGGTCTGTAAATCTTAAAGACAGAGAGAATCACCTTCAGGACCTTTAGAAAGACACATTGTATCTGAGGGGCACTGCTAACCTGTAACTTCTGATTTTCAGTTGCTCCCAGGATGTATTGCCAAGCTCAAGGGATCCTGGAATTGTAGGTCAGACTGGAGAACTGTTCTTTAATGAACACTTAGTATTCATCGCTAAGAGAAACTAGTCAAACTTTGGTCATCTGTCTAACTTGTCACTAGCTTTGGAAAGATGACCACATTTCAGTTATTGCAGATGTCTCCATTTTAGCCCTGTCAGTTCTTCCTTCAGATCATAGCAAGATCTAAGTATTCATTCATACTTAGAGCTTCAGAGGTCAGACATGATCTGCGTTTCTTGTTTTCTTCTTCTCCTTCTTCTTCTTCCCAACCCCTCCTCTCCTCTCCTCCCTCCCTCCCTCCCTCCCTCCCTCCCTCCCTTCCTTCCTTCCTTCCTTCCTTCCTTCTTTTTTCTTTTGTGTATGTATATGTTCATATGTGTAAAGACCAGAGGTTGAAGTTGGGAGTGAAAAGATCCGTACCAGCTTAAGATTTCCCCACACCAAATTCTCGGCACAAAGGAGAATTATTTGCTGTAAAGAGACAAAGGACAAGGAATAAAGACAAAGACAGGCAGGAAGGAGAGGGGAAAGGGATATTTGCCTGGCAGTAGGGGACAGAGGACGGCCTCTGGATAGAGAGGAGACAAACATGGACCATAGGATAACGGGGGTTTATAAAAGTAAAAAAACCTCCTGTTAGGATGAGGTATTCAATTTTAATTACGGATTTTAATTAGGTAAGCCAAAGGAGGCTTTTGATTCCTGGATTTCAGTACTTCGGTAGCTGGACCTTGGAAGTCAGCCTCAGGAGGAGAGATTGACCAAACAAGGGAACAGACCTTGGGGACCAGCTTTAGGACTGTAGTCTAATGGTTTTTAGCAAGGCAAAAGCAGTGGGGGAGAAGGGTGAGGCCTGCCAGAACCATGTGAGCCCTGTTCAGGGTAGCTAGAGTTCCTTTAGCACATCTTCCTTGATTGCTCTCCACTTTGGTGTTTGAGACAGGGTCCCTTAGTAAACCCCAGCAAGCTTAGGGTCCTGCTGTTGGTAGTGGAGTTCACTCTCCATGTTATGTGAGCCTGTGTACAGTCTCCCTTTTGTCTTTTTCACTTCTCTCGCAGCTAGACTTAGACCCTCAACTCCAGTATTTTTCAGTCTCTGCTTTCAGCTTTAGAGGGTTATACGGGGCTTTGAGAAAATAATGGCTGTGATTTGAGACTGAATATCTTTCCAAAAAGACTTCTTCAAGGTCTGTAGAATAACTTGGGATGAAATCTGGAGGCTTATGTTGAAATCCTGAAGGGGTTACCTCTCTTGAGGTAATGGGTGCAGAGAGGGGACTGCCAAGAAATGCATATGGACTAATGAAGTTTTCTCTTTCTACCAACTATGCATTAAAAGTTCAAAACCAAACCAAAACAAAACAAAGAAGATAAAACATTAAAATGAAAAACAGAAGAAAAATAAATGTATTAAAATATAAAGGATTCAAGATGACTTAAAATTCATAAACGGTGGCATCCAGCCACATCCATCAGCTGGTTTAGATGCTGTAAAGTTATCAGCCATTACTCAGAAAAACAGAGGTCACGAGGGTGGGGGAGACTATTTAGGAGGGGAGGGAAGTTGTTTAGTCTGGAAAGTGGATGTGTCATGCCTTTTCTGATTTTTAAATTTCATTTCTTGCTAGGCATGCGTGTTTGGATAGTCCCGGAAGCCAGTCCTGGCTTGGGCTGTGCTGAGCTAAGGCAAACAAACCTGCACACCAGTGGGAAGCGGCCTCTCCCATTTCCAGCTCACTCAGACATCTGGAAAGGACTGTTTGGGGAAAGGTCTCAAAGCAAGCCCGTTGAAGACACTATTAAGCTACTTTCATTTATTTGGGGGTGAGGAAATGAATCCAAACTTTAGCCTAAAGCTGCAAGTCATGAAACACGCTGGAAGCAGAAGTCAACCACCACTATCTACATCTACAGACTGAGAGGCTTTTCTGTTGTGTTGAAGCAAAAAAACCACAGGCACAAAGCCCGAAATCGATCTGTTCTGTGATCCTGGAGCCTTCCTGCCATACTCCATAGCCTTCCTGCAGTACTTTGAACACTTCCTGCTATTACCACCGTTACCTGTTCCAGTCACAGTCTCAGAAACAGTAAGCCCTGAAAGGGCATTCTGTTCCCCACTCCAGCCCTGGTCCACCACCACCCATCACTCTAGATGTGGGAATTCTTGACAGATGCTCTGCCAAATGACCCTGAATATGGACATGACAACCCTGATGACACTCTTGGCCGAAAGGAATTTAATTTCCTTAACAACAAAGACCTCCTTACCTACAGCGAGTTCCTTGCTTAAAAATCCTAAACAACTTAAAACTTAACTGTGAGACTATATCTATCTTGTATCTATCTTGTCTTCAACCACATCAGGGACTTGAGATGGGTAAATATATCTGAATAAACAGGAAGTGCAGAGCACAGTTAAGTTTTAAGTTGTTTAGGAATTAAAAGGATGCTCTAGGTCTAAGGAGATATCGTTGAAATGGTAATGCAGGTTAGGATGGAAACTGAGTTAGGTATAGAACATTAAACTCATCGAGATAGATGGATAATAGAATATTAATATCAATTGCCAAATACATATGGACTGGACATTGGGAATGTATGTTACACATTTTCATAATTGTTGCCTAATTGTTCTTATAGTTTTGTATTGTACTTATTGTTACAAGAAAAGGAGCTTTTTATTGGACTAAAAGTGGGAGCTGTTGGGGCGAAAAGATACACCTTAAAAAAAAGGGATATCGCCGGGCGGTGGTGGCGCACGCCTTTAATCCCAGCACTTGGGAGGCAGAGGTAGGCGGATCTTTGCGAGTTCGAGGCCAGCCTGGTCTACAAAGCGAGTCCAGGACAGCCAGAGCTGTTAAACAGAGAAACCCTGTCTCGAAAAACCAAAAAAAAAAAAAAGGGATAGGAGGAAAGGAGGGTGGGACTAGGAGGGGGAGGAAGGAGGGGACTGTGGTTGAGATGCAACTTGAAGAAATAAATAAATGTTGAAAAAAATCTTAAAAATCGGGGGTCTGTGAGATGTCTCAGTAGGTAAAGGTACTTGTGAAAAAACATGATGACCTGAGTTCATTCCCTCTGTTTCACATAGTGACAGAAGAAAACTAACTACCATGGGTGAAACCAGAAAACTAACTACCATGGGTGAAACCAGAAAACTAACTAACATGGGTGAAACCAGAAAACTAACTAACATGGGTTACCCTTTGACCACCTCTAGTTCACTATGGAATGCACAGGTAGACACACACACACACACACACACACACACACACTATTAAGAAATCTTAAAACTCATGCCTCACTGTTGAAATCAAAGCATTTCTCCACAGTTCTCACGATGGATACATTTACCAAGATACAATTATAGAAATAGAAAAGATGACATAGTAGGGAAATCTAGAAAAATCTCTCCTTAGATAGGAGAATCCTACCTTTTTCCATTTGAAATGTCTAAATGGGTTGGTGCTTAGCAAATTTTTAATCACTACTGATAGCAGGCACTTAGCTACTTTCATTTACTTTGGGGAAGAAAATGAATCCAAATTTTGGCCCTGTGGCTTAATCACCTCACCACTTTGGAAGTGAGTTTTCAAAACATGAATGTTGAAGAAACCCGTATATATATACCATAGCACACCTCTTCAAGTGTATAGATACCATACTATACAATCTATACCACACTTACATACCACACCACACAATACGAATACACTGTGCACATCATACACAAACCACACCACACATGTATACATACATACCATATACCACACATAAGCATCACAGCAAACACTATACAGCACATAAACACCTTCTTCAACATATATAGAATACCACACATACTATATCATAAACACACACACATGCCATGTATATATTACACGTATACACTACACCACTCTTCTAGTTTCCTTTCCATTTCTGTGATGAAATACTCTGACTAAAAACAATTTAGGGGAAGAAAGAGTTTATTTCCGATTACAGGTTATAGTCTGTCTTTGAGGGAACTCAGGAAAGGAAGCACTTCAAGGCATACTACTTGCCATTCTAAGCAGTATCACTTCTTACCAGGGAACTCACTTCACAGTGAAGAAGCATAGCAGAAACTATCGAGGAGGCTCCTTGCTGGCTGGGTCACAGACTCTTATTTAGTTAGCTTGCTTATACACCCAAGTCCACTTGCCTAGGGAATGGTGGCGCCTGCAGTGTGTTGGGCCCTTCTACATCTGTAGACAATCAAGACCATCCCCAGACACATGCCCACTCTAGTCTAGAAAGCACCTTAATTAAGGCTCTCTTCACTGATGACTCTAGGCTGTGTCAATCTGACAAATTAATCTATAAAAATCCCACACACATACATGAATCCTACACATATCTCACAGCCTACTCATTATACCATACACACATATACCTCACACATCACACTACATACATATGTCATACTATATTATTGCAGATACACATACACACTACATGATACACATATAAGACATCACAGGTACCATAAACACATCACACACAATGCAGACATGAAAGCGTACCACACATTCTCTGCATACATAGGACACACATAAATTTCAAACTGAATTCTAGTGCTATTGTTTATGTACTACTCTTTTGTTTAAAAAAAAATAAGAATGTACTCATGAAACTCCAGTAGCAATGTACAGTTTAAAGGGTACATGATCTCCTCTCATGACTCCAGCTCCCTAAAGTGTTTCACTGTGTGTTTGGGATTCACAATCAGCATCAGCACAGTGCTGTCTTGACTCCTTCAAATGGCCTTTACTCTAACTAAAGTCCTGGAAGAAGACATACTTCTGCCAACCCTCTCAATTGGTGACTTCTTCCATTCCTTTCGCTCCACTCAGCTTTGGAGCATTCTGGATGTTTCTATGCCAATCTTTCCCTGTCCTCCTTACACTCTACGTTATAAACTTTACCAGCCAATGTTCTTTATTTTGACACTAACCCTGCCTCAAAGAAGAAGACTGTCTCTGATCCCGCATTCACTATAATTATTAGCATTTTTAGTAAATATCTGTTCAATGACTGAACTCGCTTGCTCTTGGTTTGACTTTGGTGAGTGTCCTTGGCACCATAAGATATGTCTAAAATGATTCTAATTTCCACTTGTAGATTATTGTCTCTGAGAAAGGTTGCTTGATGCTAAATTGCTGTTTCCCAAAGAAAGTCCAAAGATTAATCCTGTAGGATCTTTTTACCTTATAGAATATATTTTCTTTGTCACCCGAGCTCACACAGGCCCAAGGAATGCTGGTAACTACAGCAGAAAAACTAATGCATGATGGCATAAAGTGCTGGGTTTGACCCTGTGAGCCTTGCCACAGCATTTCAATCTTCATGAAACCCAGGTCAAGGAACTCTGTCTGGCCAGGGTCAGGCCTCTGGCTGAACACCCTCTTCACAAGAGCAAACAAAATTTTTCATAAACCAAGATAAATTTTTCCCTTGGTTTTTCTTTCCAGACGTTTTAGTATTTTTATTATGAAGGTCAATACCAAAAGCACTATCCATTAGTCACCTGGTAAATGGGGTTCTAGGCCTAGAATTGTCTGTATATTATTCAGTTAAAATTTTTCTTTTTATTCAAGACTTAGAAATAACCAATGTAAGTCATTCAAGTGAGAGCTCAATTACAGAGGTAATTACCTTGAGCTAAACAGCAGGAGAATCAGAAAGGAGGTCCTTCAGATGAAGGAAATGCTCTGGTGTCTAAATCTGGTGGGCCCTGGCTCATGCTCAGAAAAAGGAAAAGTTGTGCGGTCCGAAGGTTGTCCTCCCCATGTGGGTAGGCATGGATTTTCAGCTGTGTGCAGCACAAAGGAGCACTCATCTGGGAAGCATGCTTTGTGTCCATCACCTTCAAGCTACACTGGGTGGAGTCCCTTGAGTAACATGTTATGAGGCTTTTTATTCATTATCCAGATGGGTCCAGCTGTTTATCTCTTTATCCTTTCCCAATTAAACCAAACACTAGATTTTCATTGAAAATATATTTACAGTTTTTCACATTTAGAGGATTTTTCTTGGTGTGTGTGTGTTTTCACGGCTGTACGTGTGTCATGGCATGCATGTGGAGGGCAGAGGACAACCTAAGGTGGTGTTTTCTGTCTGGCTTGAGAGAGGGTATCTTTGTTGTTTGCTGCTGAGAATCAGGTTGCCTGGTCTGCAAGTTTCCAGGGATTCTCCCATCTCTAACTTCAAGAGTAGGAATACTGGAGTTATAGATTCATGATACTCAAATCAGCTTTATGTGGACCCTGGAGATTTGATCTCAGGTCTTCATACTTCTTTGACAGATGCTCTACTCACTGAGTTGTCCATTTAGTCCCCTATAAGCTTTTTATTCATTGGTAGCTTAATGATATCTAAAGGAGCTTCATTACATCATTCCTTGAGCCAAAGATCTGTTAAGAAACATCTTATTTTAGCCCCAAATCCACATGCTGAAACCATCACCTCCAATGTGATAAGATTTGGAGACCCAGCCATTAGAAGTATTTAGGATTAGGCGACGTCATGAGTGTGCTATTTCCATAATGACAGTAGCTTTAGAGGAGAGAAAAGGGGACCAGAACTCTTTCTCTCAGCATCATGTGAGTATACAAGGTTCCCTGTAAACTAAGAGAATGGCTCTCAGAAGAATGGAGTCCCCTATAGTCACCATGCTCTTGGACGTCTAAGAGTGAATATAAATGTGTTTATGGTACCCATTTTGATATGTCAAACCAAATGAACTCAGATAGAATCCAAGTCTCCAATGGATATTTTCTTATACTTTTTTAAAAATTAGGTTCTGCTGCTATCCACAAAGGACAAAACTTGGAAGCAGGTAAGTCGACAGACTAGCTCTGCCAAGACAGGGTAGGCAAGTCCTTCATAATTCCTGCTCTACAATCAATGTTTGTCAGAGAAACGGGGCCAAATGGCTGAAGATTGATGCTGTAATGTATGGAGAGAAAATGGGAACTGTCCAGGCAGCCACTGGTATGTCATTTCTTAGTTTTGGAAGCTGCAGGCCCTTCACTTCCTATATAATCAGATATATTTATCCCTCTCAGGTCTCTGAGGTGGTTGAAGAATAGATAGCTAGAGTCTCATAGTTAAATTTTGAGTAGTTTAGGAATCAAGAAGGTGTTCTGGATCTAAGAACATGTTTTTAAAATTGTGGTGCAAGTTAGTATGAAAGCTGAGTTAGATATAGAACTTTAAACTCATGGAGATGGTTAGATAGTAGAATGTTAAAGTCAGGTGCCAAATACATATGGACTGGACATTGGGAATGTATGCTAAGCCATATAACTCTCGTAATTGTGGCCTATTTATTTCTGTTGTTTTGTATTGTATTTATTGTTATAAGAGAAAGAACCTTTTGTTGAACTGAAAGGGGGAGCTGTTGGGAGGAAAAAGATACACCTTAAACTTAAAAAAAAAGGGAAGAGGATGGGGGATTGGGGGAAAAAGGGTGGAAGGGCGGGACTGGAGGGGGGAGTAGGGAGGAGATTGCGATTGAGATGTAACTTGAAGAAATAAAAAAAATTAGGTTCTGCATTAATTATAATGATGGAATTCAAGTTCAGAGTTATAACCAAGGCTGTCCATGGTATTGTAAGTGTAACTAGCCTGATATTCATTCCATGCCCTTGTTGCTACCAACACAGATCAGCCCAATATAGGAGATGACTGTTGAGGAATCACTATAGGATTAGGTCATCTGGGTTATTTTGTATTTCTCCATCAAATAAACTTCCACTAGGGCCTGCAACTAAATGGGTGTAGTTATTCATTCCATCTGAAAAGACAGTGAGTCCTTAAACAATCATTGAGAAATCTGAGACTGATTGCTGAAGCTGGCCTTTATCATGTTTCTTCCCAGCAGCCCAGACCAATCGCACCCGAGGAGTGTGATCTCAAGGGAAACAACCAAAAAGAGGCCATGTTACATATTCATAACCAGCTTGTAACAAAACTAAATGGGTTGCTATATTCAGATTCTGCTTTCATCTTGCCCTCTCAGGTATTGCTGAGTGCTATTATAAATAGCGTAGCACCCATGGGAAGCTGATCCTGTATGCTCCATTGTGAATAACAGACATTCCCTGATACCAGATGATTTAAACTATCCTGACAGAGGTAGGATTCCATCTGAATGAACTGAAACAGTTTACTGACAAGAACTTTTGTATACAATGTATGAAAGGAGCCTGAGTATCTACCCTCCACAGCCTGGGAAAGTCATAGAATGTGTATTATATTTAAAAGGATAAATGTGGGGATTATCTGAGACAATTGGGGAAGAAAACAGGGGAGGAACTTGAGTTTAATACAATAATACCTACTGAGGAAGAGGTCTTGGTTCACAGGGAGATGGTATATGGAAAGGGACCAGGAGTATTATTTATCTCTGTCTGGCACACAGAGCCCTGAACTTGTTATATTTGAATCTGAACTGTTTTCCAAAGGCTTTGTTTCGAATGTGTGGTCCTTAGATTGTAGTGTTGTTCTTAAAGCAGTGGAGACTGTAGGAGGTGGAGTCTGACTACCGGAAATAGGCCACGAATGGAAAGATTTGAAGGGTTTGCTTGCTCCTCAAGAGGTGAAAAATGCTGGGAACTGGCTCAGAGACCATTCTTAGGATATTTTGGCAAAGAATGCAGCTGGTTACAGCTTGCATTTCCAGCTTTCATTCTGTTTCCTAGTTCATGGCATGTAACACTGCTGCTATATGCTTTCACTGCCACAGAAAGCCACTACTGTGATTGCTTTCCAGTCAAGAGGCACTGAGATCTCTCTGAAACTTAGTCAAAATAAACCTTCCCTCCTTTATGCTGTTTGTGTCTGGTATCTGGTATCTGTCTATAGCATTGGTTTCATCTTTCCTTATTCTGCCTCCATTCTTCCTTGTTGGAATGGGAGTATTTGCCTTCTGACATTGAATATTAGAAGTATATATCTTTCTTTTTTATTTGAGAGGATTTCACAGTTAAATCTCTAACTTGGATTGATAGAGCCTTTACAACTTTGGAGATTGTTGGTCTTGTTAAGACCATGAGACGTTTTAAGGTTGAACTGAACTCATTTTGGACTATGAGGTTATCATGAGCCTCTGGGGTCCAGAGAGGGAATGTTTTGATTTGAATCTGAAATATCCTCAGAAAAATCATGCCATAAATGCTCAGTTCCCAACTTGTGGCTCATTTTTGTTGAAGGCTGCAGTGCCTGTAGAAGGTGATGTCTGGTGGCATAAGTAGGTAACATGTTATTTGCCATGGAATAAAATAGGAAACCATAGAATCTTGAGATGGGTCAGTGGAGAAAGACATTTGCTGCCAAGCCAGATGACCCGAATTCAGTCCCTGGACTCACATAGCACAAGGAAAGAACTGACTTCCGCAAGTTGTCCTCTGACCTGCACATGCATGCCCTGACCTGCACTCTGTACAAAATGAATGCAGTAAAAGTTTTAAAAATAAGAAACCACAAGTGCATATTGATATAAATAAATAAATAAATATGTCTATGGAGGAAGAAGAAAGCTCTCACTATTAAAGCTCTTGGCTGCCTATGAAGATATGCAGAACAAATGATGACATTAGAAGTTTATCAATTGATACCCACTGTGGTGGTTTAAATTAGAATGATCCTGATAGGCTCACATGTTTGAATACTTGGTCCCTAGCTAGTGCAACTTTTTGGAAAGGATTAGGAGGTATGGTCTTGTTGGAGGCACTGTGTCGCTGTGAGTGGTCTTTGAGGTTTCAAAACCCAACACCAAGCCCAGTCTCCCTCTCTTTCTGCCCGTTGCCTTTGGATCAGGATACAGCTCTCAGCTACTTCTCCAGAACTATGTCTGTCTACCTACTGCCACATTCCTCACTGTAATGACAATGGACTAATCCTCTGAAGCTGTAAGCAAGCCCCCAACTTAATGTTTTCTTTTGCAAGCGTTGCCTTGGTCATAGTGTCCCTTCATAGTAATAGAACAGTGATTAAGAAAGATGTGGATATTAGGAGTGGGGCACAGCTGTGACAGGCCTTAGCATCCTGTTGTTTGGAGGTATATGGAAGAAGTTGAACACTTTAATCTAAGCTCACTTGGTAATCCTATTAGGAGTATGGGTGACAGTGATGCCGAAGATGATGTGGAATATGCAGGCCCAGCTCAAGAGGCTTAGGAGTGAAAAATACTGGCATCTGGTTCATAGACCATTCTTTTGATATTTTGGCAAAGAATATAGCTCCTTTTCATCCCTTCCCTAAAAATCTTCCAAAGGCTAACTAAAGAGTTTTGGATTAGAGTCATCTGAACAGATTTCAAAGCAGTCTTGTATTGACTGTGCCACGTGATTTTTGCTCATCACTCCTCTGCAATGAGGAAAGAGCAAGCAGCACAAAAACAATTACAGAAAGTGCAGGTTGAGGGGAAAAGGAGCACCAGGAAATGTAGTGCTGGAGCTCAAGCAAATGTAAAAGTTTTTTAAAAGGCCTGATTGAAAATATGATTTAAAAAAAAAAAAAAGAATGGTGCCCTTAGAGCAAGACTCACCTAGATAAACTTCCAACTTGTGAAAAGGAATTAAAGGAAACATTAAGCAGCAAAGGAAGCCATCAACAATGGAAAACTTCTACAAATGTAATTCAAAGAGAGGGCCAGGTTCCAGTGGAAGAACTCAACAGCTTTAGCCATTGTTTCTGGATTTAGAGTCAAGAAAGGTACAAGAATGGGACTGGGAAAGGGGTTCATCTGAGGTTATGGAAAGATGCCAAAGCCAGGCATGTGTCAGGGGTGCCCCTGCATGGAGACCTGAGGTGGCCATTGGAGGAAGCTCTGAAGGTGAAGTCTGAATTGTGTTGGAGACCACAAGATGTTGGAGATACCAGAGTCATGGGATAACTGCCAAGAAGAGTAGATAACATGGAGCAGAACCAGCTCAAGACAGAGAAGAAGGTCGTAGTCAGCAAGCCGAAAGGGAAGAACCATCTGATGTTCTTTAACATCAAACATGGAGTTGCACCCTTTGGAGTTTGCCCTACTGGTTTCATTTTTGCTTTGGTCAAGTGTTTCCTTGTTACACCCCCTTTCCTTGTAATGGTAATGTATGTTCTGGGCTATTGTATGTGGGAAGTATGTGATTTGCTGTTAGGGAGACTGTGAAAGACTATGGGGACTTTAGAAGATGGACTAATTGCATTTTCCATTATGATATGGCTACAAGTTTATGGAGGCTGGAAGGTGGGAGGTGGTGGTTTGAATAAGAATGGCTTTTATGGGCTCATATATTTGAACACTTGGTCCCCAGTTAGTGGAACTGTTTGGAAAGGATTAGGAGGTGTGACCTTGTTGGAGGCAGTGTGTCACTGGGGTGTGCCTTGACGTTTCTAAACTCCTTCAAGTTCAGCTCTCCCCTCCCCCTCCTTTGGATAAGGAAGTAGCTCTTAGCTACTGCTCCAGCACCATGACTATGTGCCTGCCACCATGCTACCCACCATGATGATAATGGACTAACCCTCCAAAGCTGTAAACAAGTCCACAATTAAATGTTTTCTTTATAAGAGTTGCCTTGGTCATGTTGTCTCTTCACAGCAATAGAATACTAACTAAGGCATCCATTAGAGGAAAGATGGATTCAATTAAGAAGTGTCAATGGGTATTGAAAGTAGTAAGCCACTGGGCAGTGGTGGCGCACGCCTTGAATCCCAGCACTTGGGTGGCAGAGGCAGGCGGATCTCTGTGAGTTCGAGGCCAGCCTGGCCTACAAAAGCAAGATCAGGACAACCAGAGCTGTTACACAGAGAAACCCTACGTCGAAAAACCAAAAAAAAAAAAAAAGAAAGTAGTAAGTTGTTTGAGGAGGAGAATATTTTTTTATTAATCAAAAAATTTAAAACAATAACTGCTTGACTATTGAATACAGACATTCTACCAAAATGATCCAACATCATTTATGAAAAAAAAACAAAAGTAAGAATAAATGTAAGCTAGATCCATATTAAGAGTTTTTCTGCAAGGTAACATTATACAAAATATTTTTAAAATATTGGGGAAGTGAAAGATGTAGAGGTAAAAATATAATACTTATTGCTCATTTTGGGTTGATCAGGGTTGTATGAATTCATAGATCCTCTCCCACCGTGAAACTCACTGGATACTTAGCCATCTATCTGGTCCTGAATGAATTCCCTGTGTGGGACTCGAGGGCAACTGGAACTGAGACAAAAATCCCTTGGTCAGGTGCTGATCATGATTGTAATAGAGTCCTTTGCTTCTGGTCCAGGATCCTGGTGTCAGTTCTCTAAGTTATTAGTTTGTGGACAAGCAAAACTCTGGCCATTTGCAGTTCCTGATATGTATCAAAATGAAAACAGAATAATAAAAATTGGAAGAGCTGAGGAGGGAGGGAGCTGAGTAGGCTGCGAAAGGATAACAGAATTATGATGGGTACTACCTAAATATGAAAATGTGTTTTAAGCGGGTAATGACAACTTGTGATATTTTAAAAATCCTTTTCTTGCTCTTTTAACAAAGAATAATTTTCTATAAGAAGATATCAATTAATTGAAGTTCAAGAATATTTTCCATTTTTTCCTTTAAGGTTGGGAAAAATTTAGTATACCATTTTTCTCATCATCAGTAACATCAATTCTGCTATCTGATATTTCATAAAACTCACATTACTCATCTATGCCTTGTTTTAACTGCACACATGCAAAGAAAACTGTCTAGAAGAGTGTGAACCAGTTGTTGCACTTGATTGTGGGTGATGGCATTTAGTCTATTTTGTGATTATTTTTCTTGGTAGTTTTAAGCATTTTCATTACTTGGTAGACACTTGTTATTTCTAGAAGAAGTAAATGTCATGATCAATTGAGAATTGCTATCCAACCCAAAATGGCCTTGACCTCTTGGTTCTCCTTTTCTAACTCTAACTCTTGATTGTTAGGATTGTGGGTAGATACCATCATACTGAACTAGGATATATTATCATTGTTATCATTGTATTAATAATTGTGGCTGTTATTACATTATTATTGGTTTTTATGCTGGGAATCAAACCTAGGGCTTTATAAGTGTTGGCCAAAGTCTCTACCACTGATCTATGCCCTAAGTTCTTTATTCTGATTTGTGAGTTTTAAAAATCATCAGAAACACCAGCATATTATTAGTTGACAAAGTTTACCCCCAAAACATAGCTTTGGTTTTTATAGATGTTTTGAGGCCAAGGTTATGCTTAAAAGAATGAAATGGTTAAATGAAGGATCTTAAATCAAAGGGCAAGAGTAGAGCTTTTGTGATAATATTGAACCCACATGCTATTTCTTTCAGCTCCAAATAACAAGAATCAAAACAAGTCTTATCCTGCCTAATGGCGTTACCCAGAACATTTAAGTGAGGAGAGAGGAGGAAGTTTTAGTCAATGTGTGGATGTATAGTGTAGCAACAATTCCACATTCATAAACTCACATAGCTTTGGTAAGCAAAGAGGAATAATGGAGTCAATGCTGCCAATCAGCAAGATAGCACCACTGCCCTGTATTTGTTAATCTTACAAATATGACCACATTGAATAAATAACTCTCAATGCTTTTTTTTTTCCCTGATACTGTCTCTTTAATTGGTATGCTGGGGATGGGTAACCAAGACTGCCCTGTTTTGGCTGCTGCTATCAGGCTTTTGCCCTTAAAATTCACTTCATAATCAGAGGGACTTCACAATTCCAATTGGACCTACCTATAAAGTGACCTAAAATATGTTGCCTAAATGAGGATGTTTCTGAAGTCTGTAGGGGTTCAGTTACTAGACACAGTGGCACAGTATCTCTCTGATACATACCTGTCTGCCACCTTCTGCCTAATATCTCCCTTCCTGTGTACCCAAATTTCCTATTAGTGATTCCCTTGGACTTTTCACCCAGTCTGAGCAACCTCACACCTCTACTATCAACATTGAAATTTATCTCAGTGTGCTATGATGAAGTCTCAAAACTCCCTCAATGAACCATAGACAAAGCCTTTCTCTCAGTAATGAAAAGGTTGACCAGATAGTGCATTCAATAACACTATAAAAATTCTACAGAATGAGGCTATCCCGAGGTCAAACAGAAAATTTCTCCTCCAGGCTAAGACTTTGAAACCTCTTTCTGGGATTCTGCTTTTCTGATTGAAAGGCTTTAAGGTTTGGAGTTTAAGATGGTCACTGAGGCAGACTGTCTTTTTACATTAGAGCTTGATTCTCCACCTTTCTAATGCTCTGACCCCTTAATGCAGTCCCTCATGTTGTGGTGACCCCCAACCATAAAACTATTTTGTCACTAGTTCACAACTGTGGGTTTGCTTCTGTTATGAGTTGTAGTATAAATATTGGATATACAGGATAACTGATTCGTGACCTTTGGGCTCTCAGATCAGTTCTCAATCCTACTTTGGTTTGGCAACTGCTGCATTAGAGGTTTATTAGAACAGAAGTTAATAGTTCTAGAGACAAATGAACAGACAGCAGTGTGGCAGGGCCTCGTAGTTCAGGCCCACATGGCAGAGTGGAGAATCCTTCATACAGGTTTCAGAGAAAGGGAAGATCTGTGATGTGGTTAATGAGTGGTCCATGCTCCATGCTTGCACTCAGTCTGTCTCTGAGCCGCTATGAGGTCAGGGCGAGAATTGAGAGAAACTACTCGCGTTAGGTTTTTTGAATCCAAATTCATATAGTTTGGACGAAACTGGAGGAATTTTACAAAATGGAGTGGCCCTGCTGACACTGAGAAGGGTGACTGGGGTGTTGGTCCGTCGGTTACACTCACTAGATTGTACCAGAGAAGCTCAGCCTCGGTACTCTTTGAACTCCCGGCTTTAATTGCTTCTCGGAATGTGTGATCTTGCTTTGTGTATTGCTGACAAGGAAAAATTTCAATACTTTTTACCCACTCATCAACAGAAGCCTATTTCATGAACATTCTCACCGCGTCGGTTCCATTGTTCAGTGCCAACCCTCTCAGATTTAACTGGAGCAAAATCTCAGTCAGTTTCTGGAACTAATGGTTTCACTCAAGCTGCAATGTCCTTTTTGCCAGTGTTACAAGGAAATAGAATCTAACTGTTTTATTTCGGATACATTGTGAATCTCTTTAGTTTACAGTGAGGTCCTCCCTCAGTTTTCACAGCAAACTCGCTTTCTGGGTCTGGTGGGCACCTTCTGGGGGCTCCAGTTCTAATATTCCTGAACTGTGGCTCTAGACTCACAGGCAGTGACGGGAACAATTCAGGAGCTCACAGGGACTGAAGGATCAACCGGGGAGCCTGGAAAGGTCTGATCTAGGTTCTCTGCCTATGTATTATGGCTGTTAGCTTGTTGTTCTTGTGGGTCTCCTAACAGCGCGAGCTGTGACTCTCTCTGACTCTTGCCAACTTTTGGGACCCTTTCCCCCTACTGGGTTGCCTCATCCAGCCTTGATTTGAGGTATGTGCCTAGTATTGTTACAACTCGATATGCCATGTTTGGTTGATATCCCTGGGAGGCCTGCTCTTTTTTGAAGGGAAACAGAAAAGTGGATCAGGGGATAAGCCGAGGTGGTTGGGAGGAGAGGCACTAGGGAAATCTGCAGTCAAGGTGTAATACATGAGAGAAGAAAAAAGTAATTAAAAAATAATACATTTTTCAAGGGAAGAAGTGGGCAGATCTGGGAGGAGGGCTAAAATCTTAACTGTCTGCACTCCAAAGAGCAGGACTTTTATAGGTCGTTGTCGTTTGCAGGACCTTCTGGCTGTTAGGGCGCATGCTCTATTCCATGTTACTGTTAGTGTGTCTTTCCAGCCTTCCTCCCAGCTGACTAGCTTACTTACTTCACATCTGAATTTACGGTCCCCCGTAAGAGGTTTGGGTCTTACTTGCTTCCTTATTCTCTGCCTCAAATCTTGACTTGGTATGAGGTCACGAATCAGTTATCCTGCATATCCAATATTTATACTACAACTCATAACAGAAGCAAACCCACAGTTATGAACTAGTAACAAAATAGTTTTATGGTTGGGGATCACCACAACATGAGGAACTGCATTAAGGGGTCATGATGAGAATGGAAGAGCTCTGACAGAGTGAGCAGCCTTCCAGAGCCTGGAAAGCTGAGAGCTGAGCTTGCATCCAAAAGCCTTGGGCACATTTCAGTCCTTACAAAGATCACTGTCTCCATTGCTCATCTCAGAGAATATCTGAATTCACAGTAAGCAGACCCATTCAGGTCACAACGCGAACCTCTCTAATCTCTGAGTTGGGTTCAAGCTACCACAGACTAGCTTCTAATTCCTCTGTCTCTTCCTCCTTTTGGGTCATTGTTTTTCTTTTTCATTGCCATTCGCTCGCCTCTGGGTCTCATTCAGAAAAGTAATCAGCTTAAATTCAGGAATTTGCAGCCTAGGAGGCATATTTTCTAGTTTGGGGAAAACACCCACAGAATGAAATAAGTTTTAAAAAGAAATCTGTGTAAAAGTCCTGTACCCAACCCCTTTCTCAGAAACTTTTCTTAATAATCCCAAATACCCAAAACCCCTTGCAAAATATTTTCTTTGTTTTTCACAACAAAACATTCAGTGCTGTGACATGAGTGGTCTCCCATCTACTGAGATGCAGCCAATTTGTAGCGTTATTTGTGTGTGTGCCCATGGGGAGGAGACCAGAGGTTAATCTCAAGTGCTATTCTTCAAGAGTGGCCCGCATGCTGTTATGATACAGGTTTCTCTCACTGGGACCCTGGGCTTGTTAATTAGATTAGACTGGACAATCAAACAGTCTGGGAGATCTGCCATATATGACTCCCCAAGGCCATGTACTACCACATCCATCTTTTTACATGGCTGCTAGGGATCAAATTCAGGTGTGGGCAGCCAGCCCCAACCCTGATTTGTAACATTATTAATCTTCACATCCCAATGTATGTCAAAGAGCTTCCCTACAGCATAATTACCTGGAGTGTTTGCACAATCCTCCAGCTCAATTTACAAACTGAAAACCTCTATGAGAGGATGTGGAATTCTGTGTTTGCACAACCACTCTGTGAAAACCAGAGTATTGCTGTGGAAGAAGCCAAGACAACCTGTACCCCAGTGTTGTCACTTTACATGGAACTTGTAAATCACAGCAGTGAATTTCAGCCCTGCTGAGGCAACAGAATCATCTATTGGAGCACACAGCACTCCACTCTGGGCAGGTGTGACGTCAGTGGGGTTATAGTTCAAATCCAGTAGATATGGAAACGGAATCCTAAGTAGGATAAGTGACTATAGAAACATGTTTCTTAGGGCATTTCCCATACCAGATGGAAGATGAATCAGCTGTTTCAATCTTTTCAAGCCCTAGGGCTCCCCACAAACAAACAAACAAACAAAAAAACTCGCCTATATGCTATTGAGTATAATATCAATATTATTGATACTGTTGAAATTGATATTATTGATATTGTTGAAATTGATTATATATATTATACACCATGACCTAGACAACTTATAGAAGGTAAGGCCTATTTGGGTCTTACTGTTCCAGAGGACTGGTCACCATCCCAGCAGGGAAGCACAGCTGAGAGCTCACATCTTGAACTGCAAACAAGAAACAGAGCACGAACTCCAGATTTGAAGTGGCACAAGACTTCAAGCTCTCAAAATGGTCCCCAGAAACATACTTCCACCAGCATCGCCACACCTCCTAAGCCTCCCCAAACAGCCACCAACCGGGTTCCAATTATTCAAATGGTCAGACCGTGGGAGACATCCCATTCAAACCACCACACTGCGTCTTTGCAAGTATACAGCTTAGGTGCAAACAGCTACTCGACATATTTTTATGTTTTATGGGTACTTTGTTAATTATCTAACATTGATCAATTTGATTTAATAGTTTTCTTTCAAAATGTGAAGTCTATAATAGTAACCAATGGAGTTAAGTGTCTAAGATACAATAGTGCAACCCACATGCCTGCAAAGAATGCAACACTTTTATCTGCATCTGGCTATCTAGACCATCGGAACAAGGCACCCCAAGGAATTGGTATTTCTCCAGGGCTCTCATGCTGGGACAAGGAAAAGGCTAAAACTTTTCATTATTTCAAGAATTTGCCAGACCCCCATGCAGGAACAGAGAGAATGTCAATGTTGGGGCAGATCACACCTTGACCACAACTGCTCAACTATGCAACTTTCTTGACTTCTCACTAAACTTTACCCTTTGTGAGAACCGTGAAGATGGAGATGCAGGAGGATGTGCAGTCTCTGTCCTTCTTCCCAGTGTGGTCACTCACATTGCATAAACCTCTTTTTCTTGCTTTTTACTAACACTTCTTCATTTAGTTGGCTTATTAATGACAAACCTGGTTTACTGGAGCTGTCAAGGCCCAGCCAGGCTCAAATCCTTAACAGCTCCAGTAACCATCCGATCTTAGAGCACAGTGACTTAGTCTGACTGACTGTTAGACTGTACCTTACACACTTCAAATTTCTATTTTGTCTGTTCTTTAGATATTTTGGTTTCAGAACAGTTTAATCACTTCATTCAAAAGCTGCCAGGTGAACATCCTGAGAAGAGATTCAGTATCAAAGCAACAAAGTGCAAATGTAATGGTTGCAGTACACTGGGGCGCACAATAGTAATTCCCAACATTCTTGTCATCCCTGTGTCACGTGATCAGCTCTGGAGGGAAAATGACTTTTGCTAAATTGAATTGGCAAGTTGACTCATGATTGCATCTGAAAACAAACACAACTTTTTTTTTTTTTGGTTATTTAGTTTTCCTTTGCATGGATATTGGTGAGGATCTGGCTGCTTGCTGGGAAAATCGTATTTGCATAGAGCAGCATTTTCTGACATTTGCTAGGATTTCTACTTTGCAAAATGATAATGTCTTTTCAATTTTGTTAAAACCTGTTGCTGTGGACTATATGTTTGTACGATAGCTCTTCTAATGTGTCCACTTGACTATAGTGTGTCTCTATGAATTGTATTTTATATAAGACAGGGAGAGAGAGAAAGAGAGAGAGAGAGAGAGAGAGAGAGACCCAAACTCCTTTACCTGCTGAGCCATCTCTCCTGTACCCGTGGTTTGTTTCTCCCCTGAATTCTGACAAACACAGTTTACAACCCTCATAAAGCCCCAAGATAAAGTCTAATTCCTAATGTGATGCTATTTGGAGCAGGCTGATCAGGTCCCAAAGGTGGTGCTCTCATAGATGGAATATGTGTCCTCATAAATTGTGATGGATATAAGAGAGGTTTCTTTCTTTCTCAAGTCTTGTTTTAGAGCCCTTTGGGATGTACAGAAAGCTAACCACCTGTAAAGCAGCAAATCGTCTCTCATCAGACACATCCTCTGCAACTAATTTGTTCTTGGATACTCCAGCTTCCAGAATGATGAGAAGAAAATATTTTGTTTGTGAAGTCCCAGTCTGTGCCATATTTGTTAGAGCAGACTGAATCAAGATACTTGTCAAAGCTTTAGCTACTTAATCCTTTGTTGGAACTGTACCTAAATTTTCCCTTTCTCATAATTATTATGAAGAAGACTTTAAAAAATTTTTTCAGTACATTCTAACCACACTTAAATATGGCTGACATTCGTGTGTTGACTATCCTAACCTGTGACATTCAGTCTCCCTAAATTGGTTAGTTTTTATCGTCAACCTTATATAGAGGTGTGTAGGAAGAGGGAACCTTGGATGAAGAATTGCTGAGATGGGTTGGATATGTCTACAAGAGATTTCTTGACTGATGATTGATGTCAGAGAGCCAAGTCCACTGTGGGTGTAACCATCCTTTAAGCAAGTAGGCTGGGCTTGGGTTGTATAAGAGTTAAGTATGAGCCAGAGTCAGCCAGTGAGCATAATTCCTTCATGATGTCTACTTAATTTTGTTATTAAGTTCCTGCCTTGACTTCCTTCAATTATAACTATAACCTGGAATCATAAGCCAAATAAACCCTTTATCTCCTTTTGGTCATAGTGTCTATCACAGTAACACAAAGCAAATTAGGACAGTCTCATATTCATATTAGAACTCTATAGAGTATTCCTTTGATTGTTGTTCATGTAGGGCATACATTGTTGACAACTGTTTTTTTTCTGCAAATAAAGACAATCTTTATAATTTTTCCTTTACAATATCTCTAAACTATGTATCTATTATATATATAATCATCTATCTATCTATCTATCTATCTATCTATCTATCTATCTATCATCTTTCATCTACCTATGTCTTACCGTATTGAACTGACTTAAACTTCCAGTACTATAGTCAGTGGAAATAAGATTTGACATCCTTCACTCATTCCTGGTCTTGAGTACTTTATTTTTCACTTTTAACATCTCAACTTCATCATTTTTATGATTTTGATAAAATTTTCTAGTTTTCAGAGTGCTTGCAATCCCTCGATGTAGAGAATGGCACAGATTTACTCTATCATCCTTGGAACTCTGTCTTTCTTGCCTTCCCACAGCTACTAATTTTTAAATATAGCTCTCTTGCTATATATTTTACATAACATAAAATTCATCCATTTAAAAGTGCTTCATTCAATGGATTTCAGAATATCCAAAAATTGAGTCACCATTCCTATAATTAACTTTAGTACATTTCCAGAAATCCCCCTCACCAAGAAATAGACCCATTAGCAGGCATCTCGTATTTCCCCTAATTCTGAATCCTTGGCTCCAGAAAACAACAAATCTACTTTCTGGTCTTATAGACTTGATGTTTTGAGTATTTAAACTGCATTAATCATACAACATGATCTTTAGAAACTGGGTTCTTTTTCAGTTATCATAATATACTCTAATGTTATTCATGTTGTAACATATATCTGTACTTGATTTGTTGCTGACTAATACTCTACTGTTCAGGCATACCACCCTGCATTTATTCAACATTTGATGGAAATTTGGGATGTTTTTGTGCTTTTGATATTATGAATAATGCTATCTTGAAGTAAGTCTTGTTTTGATACATGTTGTCATATAAATACCCACCAAAGGGTCATATGGTAATTTTATGTTAATAACTGGATAAACTGTCAATGAAGATATGTTGTTTCATCTTACTTACACTGGATACATGTTTCAACATCTACATATTCTTGCCAACACTTGTTATTGTGGCAATATAGTATGATGAAAATATCCCTTACTTTCTAAGATACTGGAACTTTTACTTGACCTCATAACCACAGTTCATAATGTACCTTGAGGTCACCTAAGACTTAAGACTGCTGTCCTTCTGTTTTTTTTTAACACTTTTAAGAGAACAATGTAACTAATAACCTTACTTGTCTTTTTTTTTCTCATGTAATCAATGTTTACAGCCTAAACTAATGACGCATATCTGTAATCTCATTACATATTCTTTCATGCCCTTGACCCAGAGTAATGCATGTGTGTTTGAGTGGTCCTTTGCTGAGAACAGTAAAAACAGAAGTAGAAAGCAATCTTATACATGAATATCCACTATAGATTTTGCACAAATATTTAGCTATTGCTTCATGAGCAATGATGTTTGTAGAACCGTTTGTTATCTGGGTCCATCGGGGTCAGTTGGAGCCAATGACTTAATCCCTTGTAAAACTCTGTTAATGATTTCTGTGAAGTTTCCCTCCCCCCTTCCCCATGTGACCCTTTCTGTGCTGTCCAATAAATACAGAACAAAAATATTTGTTAGGGATGGATGCATTCAGACAGACACAGGGACGGGTTCACAAAATATCCTTCAGGCAGGCAGATTCAGACTCATACGACAGATGGAGGATGAGAAACAGAAATGCAAGATAAATGAAGTAGCAAGTTAAAATCTAAGCTTGAGCTTGGTTCAGTGACACCAAGGGGAAATGCTTTGATTTCTTTCCTTAACGCAACACATCATTGGTGAATCAGAGTTTATTATTAATGCATTCAAATCAACTGCATTTTGGTGCCCTGTGTGAGGAATCGTTAATGCATTTAATTCATGCACTTATCTTTGATCGTCTTTTATTTTGAGTATTCTATTAGATATTAAATCATTGTAATGCATGCACATTTTCATCCTTATGCCAGTGTAAATCATATCATCCTTGCAGCTGTATAACAACGTGGAAATCAAGAAGTTAAAATTCATCAACATTATTCTCTCCTCCCCTCATCAATGTGCTCTTCCCTTCCTTCTTTTCTTCCTTCTTTCTTTCCTTCTAATTATAATTATTTCCTTGATATACATGAATTTTGGAATTTTACTCCAAATAAATAATCTACAGGTTTAGCAGGCATTGCAAAGAATTTGCAGATTGGAATAAGGGAATATTTTCACCTTAAATATACTAGGTCTTCTGATTCATGAATGTGGAAGATCTTTTCCTGTGATTAATTATTCCTTAATTTGTTTAAGCTTTACAGTTTTCAGAATATAAATTTTATGGATTTTAAATATTTATTCAAGATATTGCATATACAATGTCTCTTAATTTAATTGCTATATTATATATTACAGCCAGTGGGTTTAATTATATTTCATCCCACAAAAACATATTTTTGTATTCTTAGTACTTCCATAGTTGTGCCCACTTAAATAACTTTCATTAACACAAAATGATATCACAAATCTAAAGGTAAAATAAAAGCTATAAAACTTCTAAAAGATACCATAGCGGGAAACATAAATAAACTTGGGTTTGGCAATGACTCAGATACAGTACAAAAGGCGCAATCTGTAAAAGGAAACAATGGCAAAGTAGACTTCATTAGCATCAAAATATTCTGCTCAATTGGAGACATTGTAGAGAGAATGAAGAGATCAGCATAGAACTCAGAAAAATCATTGTCTGTTATGCAAAATATTCAAGGAACACTTAAAACTCGACAAGAGGAAAATTAACAACTCGATATCTTAAAATGAGCCAAAGACTTGGACAGGAAAGAAGACACACAGAATAAATAGATAAGCATAGGGAAAGAGGACCACAAGGGAAGTGGAGACAGAAACAATTCTGATCCCACCACACACCTACATAAACAGCTCAGATTCCCAACAGGAACGATGAGGAGAACATGGGCCAAAAATGACCTTTTGTTTGGCAGTTTCGTATAAAACAAAATGTATTATGTTCTATACTCAAGAAACCTTCACTGTTTGGTAAAAACCCAAACGACTGGAAAATGCATGCTGAAAACCCACACAAGATATGTGGGAATTGCATTTTCAATTGCCAAAACACAACAGCAACCAAGATATTCATTAGAAAGCAAATGATGGACTGGAGGCCGTCTGCACAACGCCATAGAATTCCCCACTGAAAAGAGATGAGCTGCTAAATCATGAAAGTCATAGTGGAAACTTTATACACATTACTAAGAAGCAATATGAGAGGGGAATGTAGTGTACTACTCCAACTATCCGACATTCTGGAGACAGTAAAAAGATCAGTGGTCGTCAGAGACTGGGAAGACAGGAATGAATAGGAGGAACATGGGGAGTTTTAGAACAGTGGAAATAATTCTCGTGATATTTAAGGGTGCCTACATCCTAGATATTTGTTCAGACTTACAGAGTGCACACAGCCAAGCATGCACCCTAATGCAAACTGTGGGCTTTGGTGATAATGGTATATCAATACAGGTTGATCTGTTGTAACAAATGCTCCTCTCTGATGGTGACCAGAGCATTGATAATGGGGGAAGTGGTGCATATTGGGAACAGGAGCATAGAAAAAAATCTTTGTATTTGTTTTTTGTTTTTATTAATTTTGCTCTGAACCAATAACTACCCCGAAAAACGGAGTCTTTGTTAAGACAACGAAAACAATCAGGTTGTACCCAGACTAATCCTGTTCAGAACTCATCTTTATTTTCTATTTCCTAAGAGACTAGGACTTCAGTTGCAGAACTAGTTTGAAGGTGTTCACAGAAGATGTGAGTTTGCATCATCTAGGACCTCAAGGAAACTGTCAACCCCATAGCCAGCTAGGTCTTGGGCATATATTTACTGTTTCATTTTGTTGTTTTGCTGCACAATAAGTATAATGTAGAAAAAATATAACTAATTAAATGATTTACCCAGTATTTATATTATATTTAGTTGATTTGCAGTGTAAATCCTTAACCCGCCATTACAAATGAATACACGCAGACACCGGGTGGATCTTAACAAGCCTAGGCCTGGGTAGCGTAATCCTAGCCCCTCTAAGCTAGCTCATAATTCTATTACCCAAATATAACCCCATATATACATATGTCCCCTTGGACTATTATTCTCCATGCTCAGCTGATGTTTCAGGCCACATGGAAGGATCTTCTTTAATCTACCCCATGGAGTGTCTTCCTTGTTTACTCCTTGCTTCTTTTCCGGCAACCTCTTCCCAAGATGCTCTGTATCTCTCTGAAAGCCTGCGAACCTTAGTCCTGCCTACCTCTGCATTCTTTGCCCAATCTCCAGGCCTCAGCATTTATTTAACCAATCAGAGTGAATTAAGTAACAGACAGCAAACAGGACCAATTAACATTTAGAATGCTTAACACCACCCCATCAGTATAAGTTTCAAACTTCTCTCAATGCCAATTCCTTAGTAGCAAACTTTCAAGGAAATCATGTTTCCTCTTGCCACTTAGAGCCAAATTTGAAATAAGATGAAGCTATTAATAACATCCTGTCATTTTCTAGTATGCCCTCCATTATGGCTTGAATGATTTGTTCCCACAGGCTCGTGTGTGTGAACACTTCTTTTCCTCCTGATTAGGTTGTTTTGGAAGGCCATGGAATGTTTAGAGGATAGGGTCCAGCTGGTTGAAGTAGGAGCAGCCTTTGAGGTTTACACGCAGCTCCTGGCTCTGACCTTTCTGGCTGCTTCCTGAATCACCATGAGAACAGTCATCTCTTGCTCCTACCACCATACACTGAGCTGCCGTGACACTCCTTCCCCACCATAATTGGCCAAATGCGACTTTCAAAACCATGAGCCAGAACATTTCTACCTTACGATTTTCTGTCACATGTAGCAGCCGAAGTGTAACTACGGCATCCCGTTTCTGAGGTCACATTTTGTTAGTTTCAGTTTATGTAATAGTAAACTCTTTAAATGCCCACTCTGGTCAAGTTCCAGATACTATATACGGCTCTTTAAATCCCAGCCCTGGATTCCAAAGTTTGGCAAAACCAGAGACAACTTCTTTACATTCCTATGGTATTCTCTTTTGCATTTTCTTATAATTTTTGTCCTTACCAGTGTTAGGTCTGCCTGATCCCCAGGTTCTCCCAGCATTCCTCAGTTTCTATCTGTTACAGGGCATGCCCTGCACTCAGAAGCCTTTTTCCCATATAATCCGGACATTTTGGGGTCTCTCTCTCTCTCACTCTCTCTCTCTCTTCCCTCTGTCTCTTTTCCCCATTGTCTCTGTCCCTCTACCTCTGGGTACATGCACTGTTTCTCTTTCCCTCTCCTATCCAATAAACCTGCCTTTATATAACTTAATTCAGACTGAATTGGATCGTTTCCAACTGCAGGAGGAAGCATCAGTTAACAGAGTAAATCAACCAGCTCAATCATATGTTATAACACACTTCCTACTTTTTAATAACAATTCTTTCTTTTAAACATTTATTTGGTAGTGCTACCTGATATGAAATATAGTGAATATCTCTTTATTCTCATCCATCATTGAAATTAGAAAGCTTAAGATTTGATACTCCCCAAGCAGCATGACTTTTGGTGACCCCCGTATTCTCTCCCTTCCTTCCAAACTTCAACTTTGAAAAATGAGGATAGACTAAATGATCTCTGTGGACCTTTCAGCTACACATGTCCGTGATTGGTAGGTGCAGTAATTCCCAACTATGAAGAATTCTCAATGGTTATTCTTCATTTTCAAGATGTTATTTTAATGTTTTCCTAAACCATATTGTCACTCTGTGGAGGCCTACAAACATCTATCTTCTAACTGCAACGTTTGAAATGGTTCTACTACACAGTGAAGGTTTTCTCTGACCTGCATGGTTCTTTTACTTTCCCTCAGAAAGTAAGAGTTCTGATACCTAGGTGGAATATGCACTTGACTGGTGACTACTTAAATTCTTCCTTAAAAGATTGTAAAAACAGCCAAACCAAAGTGAAAGTTTGGGGTGTGTGTAGAAGTAAATTGTTAAATTATTTCCCAGTATTTATATTATAGTGAATTGGTCGGTGGTGTTAATCTTTAACCTGCCATTATAAATAAACACACAGACACCTGATGTATTTTAACAAGCCTCAGCCTAGATTGTACAATCTTAGCCCAGCTAAGCTATCTTATAGTTCTTTTTTCCCAAATAAAACACCATAGCATATACATCTGTCCCCTGGGCTGTTATTCTCCATGCTATGCCGATTTTCCAGGCCATGTGGAATGATCTTCTTCCACTTACCCCATCATGTGTGCTTTCCTTCCTCTTCTGTATTATATTTAATGGTATTGTTTTGTATTGTATTTATGGATGGTTATAAGAAAAGGAGCCTTTTATTAGACTAAAAGTGGGAGATGTTGCAGGAAGGTCTTATACATTGGTTCTCAGAGGCTGATTTCAGTGCTCAGAGAGCTGGTTACCAACATTTCTGAGGCACTCTGATTGGTTAATAAAAGTTGCTGATGGCCAGAAAGAGTATAGCTAGGTGGAACTTCCTGGGAAGAACTTAGGATTACACAGAGGAAGCTCTTCCAGTCAGAACTTGGAAGCAGAAGGCAGTCTTGGTGTGAGCTATGAAGGTACAGCAAGCCACATGGCTGGTTGGGATTAGGTGGTTGAGAGTATCCCCAGCTAAGGCCTAAGAGCTGAAACATTAAGAGATCTTAGTGTATTTAATTATTGGGAGAAGGGCCTTTTTTGGTCTCAGGCGTTATCATCAGGACAGGTCAGGCCTCCAGCTAAGGTGAGCAAGGCCTCCTGCCAGGCTGCCAGCTGCTCCACCAGCATAGTATAACAGTTTATTGTTATTAATAAATATATCTGCTAACAAGATTTAAAGTCTCAGGTGTGTGTGTGTGTGTGTGTGTGTGTGTGTGTGTGTGTGTGTGTGTTATGAAATAATGCAGGGAGGGCTACCATTGTGGGAACATGCCAAGATATGCTCCTGAGAAATTATGTTATGCAAGAGATCTGATTGGTAAAAGGAGGTTTGTTAGGGGAAGGGAGAAGAGTGAGGGCCTGGAGAAGGGGTTGAAACAGACAAGTGAGACCTGTGGGCAGAGGGTGAGCAGAGAGGGAGAGAAAGGGGGAGAGAACCAAGAACAGGCAAAGAGAGAAAGTGCTGGGATAGCTGACAGCCCTTTTATCTGGCCTCACACACCTGTCACACCTGGCAGTGGAGGCAGGTGATGACCTTAGCCGTTGCTAAGTGTCTGAGAGGAGCCTAACAGAATCACCTTTAAGCTAAAAGTGTGTGTGTGTGTGTGTGTGTGTGTGTGTGTGTGTGTGTGTGTGTGT
>CAJQZJ010033539.1:810747-843299 GCA_907164525.1 Lophiomys imhausi | reverse complement strand
TGTGTGTGTGTGTGTGTGTGTGTGTGTGTGTGTGTGTGTGTGTGTGTTAGGCCCAAAGTTCATTTGACCACACTTTAATTAAGCTTCAGAAACCTGGGAATTCTGTGTAGGCCCTGAGCTGCAGGTAAACTTGCTCCAGAATCTATCATGTACTGCACCCCAGGGGGCTTGGAACCTCTAACTGTTACCAAGAGGCCAAGTTCCTGCTTGGGTATGGCCAGTTCCCAGAGCAACAGGGAGAACAACAAAAACCATAGGTTGCCAATGGTCATGAGTTTGGAAATCCCAGCCTTGTTTCCTAGGTCACCTATGCTAGCAAATCGAAGTACTGTTGCTGATGATGCTTGATTCTGCCTTGCTGAAATGTATTTAACCTGAACTGAAATTCTGTTTGGGGTCTCCTCCCTCTCTTTGCATGGAAAGTCTGTGAGGTTGACCCCAGCATGCTGGTCAATAAAATCTCTTGTTTTTTGCAACGTTCTCGAGTTACTGGTGATTCCTCAGTCACCCCACATTAAGGTTTAGAAATCCATTTCTTGCACATAACATTTTCTCTTTATTCTGACTCTAATATAGCCCAGAGTTTAAGATTTGAAAGTATTTCATACTTTTTGGGTTTTAATTAAGACATCATTTAAATTTCTTTGAAAGAGTTACTTTGTTGATCAGAGGCCACAATACTCTAAAACTCTCTCTCTTTCTCTCTCACACACACATAATATATATGCAATATATATGCAGATTCAACACTTTTTTTAAACGTTTATTAATTATTTTAATATGTCTCCATTGCCAGCCCTTCCCTCCCACCCTCTACTCCCTCTTCCACCCCTCCCAGTATGGGGTGTCTCCATGTATCAGGCCCCCTCAGTTAGTTAGTTACATGAGGTCTAAGAGCTTCCTCTTGCACAGGAGGCATACATGGCAGTTCCACTAGGGTGGGGTGTCCCATTGACAGGTAACCAGATTCAACACTTTTAAATTCCTTCAAAAATCAAACCAGTAGCCAGCATTGGTAAGGGATCACTCTCCAAGGAAATGCTGAGTGCTGCTGAGAAGCTTGAAATGAAAACAATTCTAACCCAAGCATTTCTTTTCTGCTGTTTGAAGATGCAGGAGCAAGTCGTAGCCTTGAAGTACTGGAACACACAGAGATAGATGACACAAAATACATTATTCAGTTCCTTGCTACTAATGTGATTTAAATTGTTTTTCATCCCATTATCCTGGCTACTGGGCACTCAAATTGAGGCAGATTTATGAGCTTTTCCTAATTAACAAGTGTTTCTCTCTTTCAAAGGAAGTAACCCATTTGGGAGGTGGTCTTTTTGTTCTCTGTCCTCACTGACTTTCTCCTTCAGCACCTTACTTCTCACCAGTCTGTGACTCCATTAACTTTAAAAACAAATTAGACTCTAGCTTTTTTAAAACTGTTCTCACTTTGCTAAAATCAAAAAGGCACTTAATTAGTTTGCCTCTAGGATATATTACTGCAATAACAGGATCTTTATAAACAATATAAAATGATGGTCTAAGGATGTTTGAATTGAAAAAGAAATTAGATGAGTTGTGGTCAATACCTAAAGGACATTCTGAGAAAGTTTGTGATTTCATCCAACAGATTCTCTTGAATATAAGACCTTAAAAGACCTATTTTTCTTCACTTGGAGATCCTGAGTATTTTGAAAAAAAACAAAAGTTTGCTGTTTTCATTTTTTTCTAAGGTGGTTTTAGCAAAACCTGGTCATCCTAGAGAGAAGGAGAAAGAGGGAGAAAGAGGGGGGCATGGGAGGAAGGAGACAGTATTTCGGGTCCTGAGTGAGGACCCCTTGCTGGCAGGGCTATGTGCAGTTGTCTCCTGATAATGCTAGATGTACTAGATAAATAAAAAGAGGATTATTACCTATAGATAAAAGTATAGTATAGCCAGGACATACATACGTGAGCAAGAATTTTATTTTTCTTTATCTACCATTTTAAGACCTAAATATTCATTTCAACATCTAATTTTTCACTTTGGATATTGAAAATGGCTTCACAGATGATCTTTATTATGTTCAAAATAGATTTTCTTGTCCTCCTAGCAGATACATAAGCATTATGTGTGAATGGATAACATACTCATAAATGACTCATAAACATTTACAAACATTATGTTAAGTCTATATTACCATGCATTAAGATACTTTGTGGTGAACTAAGCCTGAGAACAAAATATTTAAGAAAAAATATTCTTTAAACAGTTTAAGTACTATAATTCTACCCAGCTTAAAATTCTTAATTAGGATCCAATTAGGTTGTTAAAAAATGGATAGCTAGAATACAAACACGTACTTCATCTTGGAGTGTAGTTGATTTATGTGACTCTGCTTTGAAACATTGGAAATAAATCCTGTCTCCTTCCATATGTATTCTAAGACCTTATTTCTGTTACAAATGGTTTCAAAACACAATATTGTATTTAATTTAATTTTCATGACTATCTTCTAGAACAGCTTGTCCACTGAAATATTAAAGAAGCAAGCTGTTCTGTTGTGTATATGACTTAACTATGACAGTAGGATCTGCTCGTTTATTTTTTGTAAGATATTAATTTTCTTATACTTTTAAAAAATTCACAAGGTATTTATTCATGAAATATTTCCCCGTCATCTAAGAACTTGCTTCATTTGTAAAATTCTGGTTGTGTTTGAATTTATAATTGGTGTCAATATTTCCTTGAGTACTGACCTTTGGCGGGACAGCCAAAAGCCAAGAAGGTATCTTTTTAATGTAAAACATAAATTCTGAAGTATTTTACAAGACTGCTATAAAGAAAGAGTGTGATGGATTGCCATGTTATCAGGACTGTTCAACAACTAAACACCAAGAAAGTCTCCATGGATTTTGCACCTTTAGTAACAAGACCGTCCCTTTTGTGTCCAGGCACAAAAGGGTTCCTCAACCCAGCAAAACTCTGTTCCCTGTGGCTTCATGGACACACCAACAGCACTTGGAGAGCCCGTCTTTTAATTTTTATGTTTGTTTGTTCTTAGTTTTGTTTTTGTTTTCCTTTATTGTTTGGCTTTGTTTGTTTGCTTGTTTGTTTTATCTCTTCTGCTTCAATGTCTCCACTCTTGCTTTATGTTGATTTTTTTCTGAATTCACCAGTGGGCTGGCAAGATGTCTCAGTAGGTGAAGAAGTTTGACACCAAGTCTGAATATGTGAGTTCCACCCCAGGACCCATTCGCATGCATGTTGCAACATCCACACCCTCCCCAACAAATAAATACATAAATGTCATTTTAAAAGTATAGTTAAAAATTGTCTGTGTATCTTCACAATGCCCTTTGGATTTCATTTCTGTGTCTTACCCTTCTTCTTTTGCTCAGGAGCATTATATAAGGGGTCCAGTTTGCAGGGTTTTCTTGTTTTCCTTTACACCTGAGCTGTTGAAATGCTTTATGAAGTCTGTTTTGTTTCAAGTGGATTAATAATTTTTGATCAAGAACCAATCAGCATATTAACTCAATACAGCTGGACCAGCACAGAATTTAGAGCTATGGAACACAGGCTGCTCCTTTGGTCACAGCTGATGGGTGGCTCTTCTGGGCAATGGTTTCCATATCTTGAAAGGGAAAAACAAACGCTTATTTCAAAGCTTCGAGTGAACGAGGCTTATAAAAGATAAAGTTCTCTAACGTGCTTTGTACTGTAAAATACCCATACTCTTATTATTTTAAGACTTAATGTTTCTTTGTCATCCTTTTCTCTCGCTGTCTCGGAGGGCTTCCACATCTATAATTGAATCTACTATTTTGTCTTTGTTAATATTCTAAGTTTAGGCTGAAGCCTTAATACCACCATCCTCAGGAGTCCACATGGCAGGGCCTCATTCTTTGCTAGTTTATCTATAGGGTCCAGGCGCAGTTCTAGGCAGAAGAGTGTGAAATGTGGTGTGGGTAGACTAAACTAGGAATGAAGAAATGACAGTGATTAATTAGAAAAATGTGACAGAGACTTAGCAAGAAAGAGAACACTTCTTATGGTATCACAAAGTTCTCTGAGGCCGCTGCAATCATTCTGTTGTAGATCTGTGAACGTAACAGGCGCTGAATGTTCAAAATAAAAGTAAAACAATTTTTGTAGAACAGACCAAAAGGACCAAATAGCTTAAATAGAGCCCTTTGTGAATCCTAGCTAGTGATTTATTTATTTATTTTTGTTTTTAATTCTCTTAGATCTAGATTTCAAAATAGGGCAATGCTGCTATTATGCAATTAACAGAATATTTCCTTTACCAAAAACTTGCCAAAATTGTGCAAGTTCTTCAGCATAAATTTGGTATGCCTAGAAATACCCTGCAAATTTCTCTGCTAAGCATGTCACTACTGCTCTTTAAAAACAAAAGAAAAAACAAAATGAAAGGCACTGACAAGTCTGGTATAGACAGACCTAGAATCCCAGCACTTGGGCAGGGGAGGCAAGATGAGGAATTCAAAGTTACTCTGTTTTCTATAGCAAGACTGTCTCTCATTCTGACAAAACACCAAAAATTAGCCCACTATTGTGTGTTATCTCTTCCTTTGCTCCCAAACTATTCATGAAACACTTACTATGTATCAGTGTTCAAGGCTACCATCATACAACAACACACAAAATAGCCATTTTCTCACCCTAGCTTCCCCAAATCTCTACTCTCTCCCATTAAGTGTTAAGTGGTAATTTCTAGGAAGAAAAATCAAAGTTGAGAAGCAAGTAAAATTTATGTATTTTTCTCTATTTGTCTAGTGATGTAATTAGGATGGCAAAAAAAAAAATCCCATTAAAGAAAGGGTTTGAAGGCAGAAGTTTCCATGGAGAGCTGAGAGAACATTCCAGACAAATTAGTAGCGAGTGTAAGGGCTCTAATGAGTGTTTTCATGACTCTCATGGTCAAGCATCTGCAAGGAGATGCTCCATGAGCCCTTAAGTGAGGTGGGGAAGCTGGAAGGCTTCTGGGATGGTGGGTGTAATGATATCCTGTAAAATCCAAGTGCCCACACCGGTTTCTTCGCTAAACGAAAAGATGAGGGGAAAACCAGAGGATGCTGAACAAAGGGGACCTGGGATGACACATCACAAACAGGATCACCCCTGTTGGGGGACAAGGATCAATACGGAAGTGACAAGGGCAGCTAATTTTGTCAACGGATTGAAGATCCACCCAGAATTGTGGTATTAATATGTCACTAAAGTGTGAGAAGCAGTGTGGGGGAGCTGGTCTCATGGTCACTCCAGGAGACAGACAGACAGATCAGGACGCAGGCATGAGCATGCAGCTCAGAATTGCGAGGGAGTCTAAGGTGGGAGGAGAAAGAGGCCTCTGCCAAGAAACTGAACCCAGTTCCCCAGATGCAGAGGCACTAGGCCTTTGCTGGCCTTCCACAGCGGGCAGGAAAGACGTTCTCTCTCCCCGCTTACATTCAGCCATGTACTGGAGATCCATCCCTGAGCAATCACGCCAGAAAAAGAAAGGAGATACTTTTAAAGCCTTGCTTAGTGGTAGGTAGCAAAAGCGCCCAAGTAAGAGTCCTGAGAAACGTGTGCAAAAAAAATATGTGAGCGTCTTGAACTAATAAGTGAGTTTAGTAGGGTCACAGGCAAGCAAACCAATTTTTAAAATGATCCTTTTCTTTAGAATATCAAAAATGATTATAAAATGGAATCAAAGAGCTTACAATAACAACATTAACATGAAACATTTAAAAATAAATTTATAAAATTTTTAAGACCTGAACATCAAAAACTACAAACATACTTACAGTGAAAAAAATTCAAGGAAATGTAGATATATATCTTAAGAACATGTGTCCAGGTTTTATAGAGATCTCTATGTTTATAAAAGTAATTTAATAAAACAAGATGGGCAAAAAGGCAACACTTTACCAAAAACATTTAAACACAGGAAAATACAGTCAACATCATTACTCACTAGGGAAATTCAGTTAAAATTTTAGTGAGTTATTAGAACACATCTGGCTTTAATTAAACACATTCTGCTAAAAGTAAAGGGACTACGAAAAACATTATGGAGGATTATAGCTGTGTAAGACAGCTTTGCATCATTGTGACCAATTACCAGGGAAACAAGTTAAGGGAATAAGGATTTATTCTGGATCCTAATTGTGGAGCGTTTATGTAGAAATAATTAATTAAATTGTTTACTTAGTATTTATATTATATTTAATGGATTGGCAGTGCTAATCCTTAACCCACCATTATAAATGAGCACACCCACAGACACCATGGATTTTAACAAGCCTTGGCCTGAATTGTGCAATCTTGGCCCATCTAAGCTAGCTCTTAATTCTATTACCCAAATATGATTCCATATATACATATATCCCCTGGACTGCTAATCTCCATGATAGGCAGATGTTCCAGGCCATGTGGAATGACATTCTTTTCTCTAACCCATGGCATGTGACCTCCTTCCTTCACTTTGCTGCTTGTCTTGGAGGCTTCTTCTACTTCATCTACTAGAGGATTCTTCTACCTCTGCCTTTGTCCAATCTCAGGCCTCTGAATTTATTTAACCAATCAGAGAAAGTAACAGACAGCAAGCAGGCCCCTGGGACCAATTAATTAACATTTAGAACTCATAGCATCACCCCATCACTTTTACTCTATGGGAAATTACTTGGGTTCGTTGTTTGTAAGGCAGAATATCAGGATGGGGAGTGTAATGTGGAATAAACTGGCTCTCCTGATTGCACACATAGGCCAAGAGTAGGAGAGGAAGAGTCCTGGGTTGAGATGCATCCTTCACAGACATGGTCCCTCTAGTGGTTTAAATGAGAAAGTCCCCCATAGGCTCCTGTTTTTGAACATTTAGTCTCCAGCTGGTGGTGCTGTTTCAGGAGGTTGAGGAGGAATGGCCTTGATGGAGGAAGTATTTCAGAGGAGACAGGCTTTGATCCTTTAATGACCCTTGATATTTCCAGTTTTATCTCTCTGCCTTATGCTTGTAATTCAAAATAATGAGCTGTCAGCTTTCTCTCCACTCCCATGCTTGCTACCTTACTGTCTCCAACACCGTGATCTCCCACCACTTAGAACCAAGACCCTAAATAAACTCCCTTGCTTGTGGTATTTTATTGCAGCAACAGAAAGTCATCAACAGACACTATTAGTGTCAGCTGTCAATTTGGCACTACTAGATTCACTTGGGGAGAAGGAACCTCATTAGTGAGTTTTTTAGTTCAGATTGGCCTGTGGCCATTTCTATGAGATATTTCCTTAATTGATAATTGGTGTAGAAGAAACACTCCACTGTGGGCAATTCCATGTATAGGTGCATGGACCTATGCTATATAAAAAAAGGTAGCTAAGCAAGTGAGAGGGAGTAAGCTAGTAGGCAGCAATCCTCTGATGGGGTAATGTTAAGCATTCGAAATGTTAATTGGTCCTGCTTGCTGTCTGTTAAATAAAATGCTGAGGCCTGAGATTGGGCAAAGACAGAGAAAGGTGGGACTTCCTGAGATTGGTACAGGAAGCCTGTGCTTTAGAGAGAGGATTAATGCATTCCAGCCAGGAGCAGCAGGAAAGAGGACGCACACCATGGGTTAGAAAAAAGAACCTCATTCTACCTCATTCCACATGGCCAGAAACATTGGCATATCGTGGAAAATGGCAGTCCAAGGGGAGGTATGTATATATGGGGTCATATTTGGGTAGTAGAATTAAGAGCTAGCTTAGATGGGCCAAGATTGCTCAATTCAGGCCAAGGCTTCTTAAAATCATGTGGTCTTTATGTGTACTCATTTATAATGGCTGCAAACCAATTAACAATGATCTAAATATTGGTTGAATAGTTTAATTAGCCATTTTTTTTTCTACAATCCTCCATGGTTTGGTCCAGGTTCTTGCTCCAAGTTCTTGTTTTAACTTCATATCTTGGCTTCCCTTGATGATGGACTATACCCTCTATGCTAAAATAAACTCTTCCTTCTCCAAGTTGCTTTCAATTTTGGTCATGGCATTTATGAAAGCAAAAGAGAGCAAGCCTGCAAGTGTGCAAGTGCTCCCCCCATGACCTACTTCTTCCAAGAAAATTCTTTCTCTTAATTGTCTATTCACCTATGAATTTATCAATGGATCAATCCATTGTTGAAGTTAGAATCTTCTTGATACACTCACCTTTAAATAGCTTCACCAGCTGAAGACCAAGCCTTTCTCATACATGGGTATATAGGATGTGTTTCATTCAATACAGAATATCAAACTCTCCTACTTACTGGCCAAATGCAAATCATTAGATTCTCTTAAAAACATTTCAGTGGATTGTTATAGAGATCGTGTGCATACCATTATACTCCTAGGGGTTTATCCAAGAAAAATTAGAGCACAGCCTCAAGCCACAGAGATATACATTCAGATGTTTATTAAAGGCAAGAATAAAAAAGAGCCCAAATACCCACTAGCTCTTAGAGTTGTATATTCTCACTTAATCCATAGCAAATGATAGCAAATCCCCACAACATGGATTAGTTGACAATTCATTTCACTCTGTGAAAGTAGCTAGGCATAACAGACCTCATGTTTTAGGATAGATAGATATATACATACATACATACATATATACATAATAGATAGGTATGTAGGTAGGTAGATGAAAGATAGATGATAAATGATAACTAGCTATCTAGCTAGATGATAGATTGATAATAGACCCTCTGACTACTCCCCCACACACACACACACATTTTTTTAAGACAAAGTCTCATGTTAGACCAGTTTGGTCTTGAGCTCACTCCATAGCTGAGTCTGGCTTTGGGATCCAGATCCTCCTGCTTCCACTTCCCAAGTGCTGTGACTGCAGACATAGGTCTCACCCAGAGTCAGTGCCTCTTGTAATTAGGCTAATTCTATTGAACCAGGCATCTTTTGTCATGTGAATTAGTTCGTTAAAGGCTCTATGTCAAAGAGCCTTGAGATTTAATGTATCCATTTTGGGAAGGAAAAATATATCCTTGTCCATAATGCAATATAACAAAAGAAATGGGTGTGGAGGTAGGAAGAGGGATGGGGTACATGGCTGACTGGAGGCAGAACCTTTCCATAATAAAGAATTCAAGCCTGTTGGTATAAATAAAAAAAGTGAGAGACTTGACTTGGAAGAGGGTTTGTGTTTGTCTAGGGCCTGAGTTCATTGAGACTTAGGTGGCATTAGAGGGGTTCTCAGAAGAGCCACATCACACCAGGTTCTTCAGGGGCCCAGACCCCCCCCCAAAAAAAAATCCATCCAAGGTAAACTAAAGCCTTTAGCATTTTCTTTTCCTTTCTCTGATTTTCTCAAATCAGAACGTTCTGTGTACCACAACGCGGATGGTATCCAGATTTGATTTAAATAGATTTAGGAAAATGAAGGGATGTGATGTTTCACATTCTTAAAAACTGTGGAGCAATCCCTAACTTTGCATGCATGTGCACAAATGCTCACTACCCTCCTGGACAGAGGAAAAAAATGAATGACAGTGCCTGTTCTTAAGGAGGTCTTAGCTAGTGGGAATGGGGCATATAGCTAAGTAAGTACATAGCACAGAGTGTAATGAGTGGAGTGACAAAGGTTACCATTGTTGTTATATAACGGCAGAATAGGAACACCCCCTCTGTGGCTACTCTGGAAAAAGCAAAGGGAACCCCATCCCAGGTCTGGTTCAGACATCAAGACTGATGGTGCCATATACTTCTGGAGAGTGTGGAGAAGTTTACTGCTCTCATGATTGAGGTCTCTGGGGTAAGGTCTAGTGCCAAGTAGCTTCTTCAAAGTGCCCAGTAGCTTGGTAGACGAAAGGAGATTGGCTCTAGGCTTTCATTATGGTGAGGAGTAATGGTTAAGCTTGACACTCCAGATGGATTCCAAGGAGGGGATACGGGTGAGGTTTTCTATCACCCAAATTCAAATCTGCACAAAAGGCTGAGGAATGGGTAGGCTTGATGGCTATCAGCCTTGAAACATTGAAAGATACAGACGCTTCATTGTGGTCTCAAGTCCAGCTTCAGAAAAGTAGAGTGAGAGTGTTGAACAGAAAGTTAGCTCTGGGGACTGACCCCACAAACAGGGAGAAGAATAAAGAAGGTGGTTCGTTCCAGCTGGGTATAAGCATACTGGTGGTCGCTCCAGATGGATTAGCAAGGCCCCCTGAATGATATAACGAACATAGATGTTAGTGGCCAATCCTGGCTGAGTCAGCTCAAACCAGCTTTTGTGACTACCTGAGCATGCGCAGAGTTTTGTTACCCTTTCCCCTAGTGAACTTTTCAGTTTTTTTGGGTACTCAAGTCCCTGAGAACATTCTTCCTTCTCATAAATTTCCTTATAACAGACTAACTGTTGAGTAAACTGGGCTTCCAAAGCATACCGTTCCCTAGAATGCCTACCATCAGGAAGGATCAGAAATGGGAAAATACAGAGACAAGATATATAAGCCCCTTGCCTGCTTGGATCAGGACCAACCCAGCTCAGCTCACAGTTCTTATCTAAAGAACTCAGTCTTGTTTCTTTATTTATTCAAATAAAGTCTTTTTTTTATTTTATGTGTATGAGTCATTTGTCTGCAAGTGTGATGATGTCTGTGAGCCATGCAGTAATCTGGTGCCAACAGAGGCCAGAAGACCCCTGGAAGTGGAGTTATAGACAGTAGTAAGCCACCATGTGGGAGCTAGGAATTGAACCTGGAGGTGGAATGAGAGAACTGTCCTCATTAGGTTGCCTTCACACACACACACACACACACACACACACACACACACACACACACATACACACAGAGAGAGAGAGAGAAAGAGAGAGAAACAGACAGACAGACACACAGACACACAGTCTACACCACACAGGCACAACCACACACATATTTTCAAATAATAATACTATAAAATGGCAAAAGTACCACCAGTACTTCATTGGTTTTCCAGAAGAGCAGCCAGTACTTTTAACTGTGGAGCCATCTCTCCAGCCTCTCTAATTTAAGACATGACTCTTTGCTCTACTACTGTGTCCCATGTATATTGTCCTCTGGGAATATAAGAACTGAGTCTCCTGCTGGGCATGAGACAGTGAAAACTTGAGTTAATAACTGGAAGAAACTTTCCTGGGAAAGATCATGACAGAGGGCATGAACAACTGAGCATCTGTTTATTACTGTTTATGGCAGCAGGTATGATAATTGAAAACAATTGAAAAGTATAGAACAGAAATTACCATCCAAAGTAAACACTTTTAACATTTTATGACTTTCTAGGTGCTTGTGATCATTAGCAAAAAAAAAAAAAATTATCAACAAGTAACGGCATGGACTTTTTTTCCCTATAACTCTAGCTATTTTAAAGTTCATGTATTTTTTTCAATGAAATATTGGTATTGTTTTCATTTTACATTATTTTAAAATGTGTTTATTTATTTGTATGTGTATGTGTGTCTGGTGTGTATGGTGTGGGTTGTGTATATATGTGTGTATGTGAAGGTAAATTTATGGGGACAGTTCTCTCGTTCTCTCCTTCTAACTTTATGTGGGTTCCGGGAATTAAATCAGGTCCAGGCTTTTTTGGAAAACCATCTTCACCTACTAAGCCATCTTACCAGCCCTCACTGTTATTTTAAAACTTTAAACAAGGAGAAAATGGCATTTTGAGGACAAATTTTCTTCCTAGCTCTGGTGCTGGCTCCAGGTTATCTTGCAATTTGAAGCAGTGTTGTGATTTGAATAAGGAGAGTCTCCATAGGCTCACATATTTGAATGCTTAGGCCCCAGGGAGCGGCATTATTTGAAATGATTAGATTGGGAGCCTTTGTTGAAGGCAGTTTTACACTTTGGGTGGGTTTCGAGGTTCAAAGGCCCATCCTAAACCCGGAGTTGCTCTCTTAGCACCTTCTCTTCCAAAAACACCTGGGGAGCGGAGTTTTGTTGTAACATGCTTAACCATTCCTTCGTTGGAGAATTATGGGAGACTTTGGGACTTCAGACTAGAAAAGAGGTCGACTCTTTAATTGGGGCTTACTGGGCCGTCTTAGTAGAACCAAGGTTGATGGGGCTGAGGGAGATGGGAACTGTTGGGGACAAGCTCAAGAATATTCAGACAGGAAGAATATCAGAAGGTGTCCTAGAGAACATGGCAATATTTTGGCAAAGAATGTGGCTGCTTTTTGCCCTTGTCCCAAAATCTGTCTGAGGTTAAATTTTGGATTAATGGCATTTGCAAAGGAGATTTCAAGATAGCTTAGTATTGATAGTCTCGTGTGGTTATTAGTGGTTATTAGCCACTCTTTTGCAGATTTATGATGAAAAGGAGCAAGCTGAGCAAGGGAAAAATACAAAATGTACAGTTTGAGGAGAAAAAGAGCACCAGGAAGAGTGATAGAGCTAAGTCCACTGCTCAAGAAGATAAAAAGTTAAAGAAAAGAAGGAAGCTAAATGGAATAAAGGGAGTGATGACCTCAAGGAATAACACCACCCAGCTAAGCTTCCAACATGCAAAAAAAGAAATTAAAGAAAAGCTTAAGCAGTGAAAGAAATCATCAACAACTGAATCTGATGCAAATGTAATTGAGCAACAAAGGGATAAAGTTCCAGCCCCAGAAAGCAGCAGAATTTGGAAGCTTTGGACATGTAGTTGGCTTTAGAGTCAAGACTATGAGAAAGTGTTGTAGAATATCCCTTCAAGGCTGCTGCTGAGGGCAGGATGTGTCAGGGGTGTTCCCTCCACAGAGGCTCAAAAAGGCCACTGGGTAAAGCTGTGAGGGTGAAACCTAAGTTATCTTGGAGACTCCAGATATTGGAGAAGCCAGAGATTTGGGATACCTACCAAGGGCAGCAACTAGCAGTGGGTGGAACCATCCAAAATAGATCAGTGTGCTGCAGTCAACAAAGCTGAAGGAATTAGAGATCCAAAGAGCATTTCAACATCAGACATCAAGAGGCAGAGTTTGGAGTTTTCCCTCTTGATGTTTGGTCTTTCTTTGGTCCAGTATTTCCTCACTGTGTTCCCATTATCCCCTTTTGGAATGGTGTGTATATTCTGTGCTGTAATGTGCTGGAGGTATGTGATATGCATTTTGATTTTAATTTTAAAGTCATTACAGTTAAGAGATTGCCATGAGTATCAGAAGAGAGTTAAACTTGGACTTTTAAACAGTGTTGAGACTGTTGTACACTATGAGGATTTTTAAAGTTGGACTGAATGCATTTTGAAATTCAGCTGGCATTATGACAGCTACAGGCCTGTGGGGGCCAGGGAGTGGAATGGTTTGAATGAGGATGGTCCCCATAGGCTCATATATTTGAACGCTTAGTCACCAGAGAGTGGCACTATCATGTGCCACCATGCTCCCTCTCATGATAACAATGGACTAAACTCCAAACTTTAATAAAAACCCCAATTAAAGGCTTTCTTTTATACAAGTTGCCTTGGTCATGGTATGTCTTTACATCAATAGAACACTGACTAAGATACAAGGCATCACAGAAACTGTTCTTATTAGATATTGTTTTGTCAACTTGGCACAAGCTCGAGTTCTTTGAGAAAAGGCGCCTCAGTTGAGACAATACCTCTATCAGATAGCCTGTAGGAGGGTCTCTAGGACATTTTATTGATAAACAATTGATGAGCGAGGACCCAGCCCACTGAGTGTGGTGTTTTTGGTCTTTTGTTTTTGTTTTTGTTTTGTTTTGTTTTATTTTTTAAGCAAGCTATGCAAGCAAAGGAAAGCAAATCAATACGCAGCACTCCTCCACGATTTTCATCCAGTTCCTGCATCTAGGTTCCTGCTGTGCTTGAGCTCCATCTTTGGCTCTCCTCAACCCTTCCTCCCCAAGCTGTTTTTTGGTCATGTTGGTTATCATAGCAATAGGAAGTAGATTAAGACAGAACCTATGCACCTTTGAAAAAATTCCAATTCTGGATTCTTTACTAGAGCAGTGTTATTCTTTGGCACACTTATTTTCATCAAGAAACTACTGCACTGCACATTTGAACTTGGCTGTTCATGGATTCTAGTAGAGCTGAATGACAAGAAGGAAAACAGCTCTGACTGCATCTAGAAAGCACTCCTCATGGACATGGCATTCCCTTACCACATTTTTCTTTCAAGGACTTGAAGAACTGGCCATGTTCAAAGGGAGGACCCCAAAGCTTCATGTGTAACGTGTTTCAAGGTTTGTCAGCCATGCCTCTAAAGATGAACAGGGTGTTCTCTGCTTATGCCTCTGGTTCTTAGCTTTTTGAATCTTTTACTGGCTTACCTCACATTATTTTATCAACACCATTCAACAGCAAAGAGGTGAACCATCCTGTATTGTGGCTTGTTCGCTCCTAGTCTTCCATAGTCATCACAGTCTTACTTGTATTCCATTTGAGGGTTTGCAACCCCTACACCACGCTCAATTATAAAATGCATGAGGTCATCGTTCTCATAAGACAAAGTGGGGATAGCCCTGGATTTTCTGAAGGAAATCCTCAAAGGTGCAAATGATCTCGAAAGACCTTGATTCTCACAGTGGTCCCTAGTAAATTCTTTTCTAGCTCATCCCAATGTAAATGGAAATTTTATTAACCTCTATTTATTAATGCTTAATAAACACCTATAAAACACCTATAACCTAATACCTATAAACACCAGTACCTAAGAACATCTGAACAATCCTACTTTAACCCTTTTGAAAGGATGCTAGCACAGATCCATGCAGGCAACTTGGTTAGCTTCCTATCTGATGACAAACCACAAACAGCAATCACAGTCTGGCTCTGACAGTCATGGCAATCTTATTTTCAGCTTGGGTCAGCTTCCTGTGGGCTTAGTGTCACCGTTGTCTGCCAGTTCATGCAGCCAACTTGCCTCACCTGTTTACCTTGGAGTTGGCTTCAGTCATACATGATGCGGATACTGTCCCTTGTGTGGCCTATTAGTGAACCAAGAGCTCAATTAATATGACCTATTCATTTACTTCAAAGCCTTGCCACAACCTCTTGGGACAGAAGTTACTCTCCTGCCTCTTTTTGAGGTTCTCTCAGAGTGTGTTTGCCGTGATTTCAGAGCATGTCTACACCTCGCACCTCAAGCCAGTGCTGTCATTGTTCCCCCCACTTGCTTTTCCCCGGCTGCTGTGGTGTCAGTCAGTCCCACACTTCCTCAGGCTGCCATTACCGTAATTTCTTCAGTCTCCTCAGCCCATGTGTACTTCACACCTTACCCATTCTCCAGTGTACCTTAGGCCGCTCTGCTCCCACCACCACCACCATCCATCTCTATGGTTTTTCATGGCCGTCTTGGGCTGACTCATGAACAGAGCCCCATTCCTAGGCTTTTTCTGTCAGCAAGATCTCAGTGAAAGTAGCTGGTGTAGGTCTTCACACCTATGTCTCTCTTGTCTCTCAAGGGGCTTCTCTTCACATGGCTCAGGCATGTGGCATTTCTGTCTCTCTCTTCTCTCATGAGTTGGGGGGGGCTTTCATGTGAAGCTCTCTGGCTTAAATAGGGCATGGTCTCATGGCCTTTTTTGGTCTCTCCCTTTCTCTCACTATCTGGTGACTCCCGAGACCTCTCTCAGTTTTTGTGGCTTTATAGTCATGCCCCTCCACTGGGTGCTTTCTCCATGTCTCTTAGAGCAGGGGCTTTGTAGCCATGCCCCTCTTCCGGGCACCATCCACAGGCTTCACATTGCCCCAGTCCATTCTGGGCTCTGCCCACTTAGGACCCAAGTATTGGCCAGTGTTCAGTAGCTGAAAGCTTCAGTTAGAGTCTTTCAAAGTGTGGCTGTTGAGAAGCCTTTCTTCAGTTTCCTGGGCTTTGAAAAGGTCCATATGTTGCCAGGTACCAGGCTGTTCTGCATGCCCCTCTTAAGAGTTCAGAAGCATTCCCATATATTCACTAAAGAAAACTAACTCCCATTACATCCCAAGAACGCTGGCTTTGGATTACAGAAACATCTCAACGTACTTCGTTGTATGTGCAGCACACGTAACTGTTATCTTTTTAAAGGGAAAAAGGTGTTCTGGACTGTATGGATCATCGACTGAGCATGTCTATATGTTTCTACAGAACACAGAACCTGAAACATTCATCCAGCTCTTTCCAGAAAATCACCTACATTAAATCTGTAACTATATAAATTTATTAATACATTTTTATTTGTATGTAATAATTATACATACTTATAGGGTACGTTGTGGTATTTAAGTATATGTATAAAATAGAGAAACCCAAAATTTAGTTTATATCATAATCTATTAAAAGTTTCTATTTATAAAGAAATAATAAATATTTCAGGTAATGGACATACTTGCAATTTTTCCCTAACCATTATACATCTATTTCATATACACATTAAAATAATCATTTATACCATGAATATATATTTACTATATGTCAATTAGACATTTTAAATTGATGATTAATATGGTACTATAGGCAGGGGAAGTAATTTTTAAAAACTAATGTTCATTCCTGACTTTTAAAGTGACGAAGTTATACCTGTTGCTAAAACATTTGAGAGTAGAGCTATCATGAACCTCATGGGCCAAAAAGTAAATAAGCAGAAAATGGCATGTGATCCATTGTGTGACTTTTTATTAAGACTCCATTAGTTCTAGAACTGACCTGTATTGTATGTGTGTGTGTGTGTGTGTGTGTGTGTGTGTGTGTGTGTGTGTGTTGTGTTGGGTCAGAGCACCATCCATAAATACATGTTAACTTCATCAATAAATACTAAGTGGGCTTGGAATAGCACTGTAAGTGAAATCTATACAAGTCTAGTTTATGCCACAAGACGCCTAATAACAATATTCATTGATATTTATGAAGCTATGTGTTTTAATGCAACTATCTAATTTCATTCTTCCAACAGGTGTGTGAAGCATCATACTACAAGCATGAACTCGTTTTTAGAGAGGAAATACCCTAGGTTGGATGGCTCCATAACTTGCCCGGGGCCATCCAACTACAGAGATATAAAGTCATCAATCCAGAGAGTGTAATCAAGAGCTAAAATATTCAAACCACTTTGAACATCTCCCAAAACTTCCAGTTCTATATGGTAGACACATGGTTAGGCTGAGAGATACATTCTTATACACTATGAGGAAGAAGGATACTAGAGAGGTCTTCTGAAAGAGCTGAGTTTGTGAAGAGAAATAGGATTTCATGATCATGGTGAGTTGAGACATTGCAGTCTGTCCAAGTGATTCTCAGCTGCAGGTAGAGATCTTTAATCTGAAGCCTTGGCTTGCTCTGGCTTCTTAATAATTCTTCAAGATGAAGGGTAAATTGGAAGCATAGCAGCTTCTATCTCTCCATTCATCTGTTTTAAGCACAGACTAGGGATGACAAACTGACCTGTTCTCCTCTTCCCCCTCTACCATCCATTCTGAAAAAGAGGATCTGAGTTCCTAATTGTGTACTCTGTGGCACACTGCTAACAGCTGCATACTGTTCTGTGCTATGCCCCTGACATGATTTTAATTGTCCATTCCTCCAGGTCTCAATGATGGGTGTGTTCCAAGGTCCTATCACTGTAAATGACATGATGTATACCCTTTTGGATGTATTTAGAAAGGATGTATATGCTGTGGTAGAATTGTTGAACCTGTCAGCCCCCCTTGATGTCACCTTTGTCACCACTGATGCATACAGTCTTCTCTTTACCAACAAGTATACCTATATACTTAACACCAATATATAATATCTGTATTATATTTTCAATAGCATTATGCTTATCAAAGTATTTTTAAACCATTTCCCCTACAATCATTAATGTATCCAGGCTAAAACCACATGGCAGATCATCCATCACTACATCCAGGCTGCAGACCAAATTACTTAATATGGACTTGCCTGGGTACCCACCACCTTTCAATCTTCATTAATTCACCATGAACTCTTCATTATTGTTTTTCTTTCTATTATTTATTTATTTATTTTTGTTTCTTTCTTTTAAGACAGGGTATCACTATGCAGTCTTGGCTAGCCAAGAACTCACTATGTACACCAGGCTGGTCTAGAATTCACAGAAATCCACCTGCCTTTGCTTCCCAAGTGGTAACATTAAAGGATTGTGCCATCACACCCAGTGAGCTCTTTAGTCTTAAAACTAGCAAGGGGCACATCCCCATTGTGCTATATTTGGTATTTAGATGTTTGTGATTCCTGTCACATAACAAGTTATCAGGATCAACAAATGAGCATCCTCATCTTTTAATATCAAGAGAATTGTTCCCTATGCACAGCATAGGGACATTTGGTCCATGGCTGTTGACTTGAATATATAGAAAATAGAAGAACTGCGAGAGAAGCAGATTATAATTTTTGGTAGTTAGAACTAGATGAGAAATTTAATGATTAGTGAGATGTTAATGCTTATTTGTTCCTTAGGAAATCTAGAACTTTGGATTCAAAAGAAGAGAGATACTTTGGGGAAGGGTAGCTTTTGACTCACAGAGTCTGTGAGTTGCAAGGGGAGGGAGCATAATGAGAGAACTATGGAAATCAGGAAGCTTTTTTGCAAGAGAGGACCAAAGGAAGGGATTAGGGGAAAACATCAGCTGGGGTAGGGCAATCAGTGGCTTGTCATCAACAGTCAGGGAGGTGCATAGCAGGAGAAAGCAGAGTTCAGTATCACAAGTTCAGAGGTCAGAATGAAATCAAGCAGATGTTTCAGGGTCTGATATCTTCAGTGTAGCCTATTGATGTATGTTGTTACTACAAATGTATAACATTTTTCCTTTTATTCCATGATTCCAGTTTGTCTTAACTTTATTGTATTGAAATACCTGTAGAAGAAAAAATTTAGAGTACAACAGTTTTATGAAAGGTAGAATTTATCTGAATCAAGTTATGCTAAAATATTTTCTTTATAGACTACTCTGTACTGATAAGAAATTTTTAAAAATCCGGTGTGGGTGCACATGAGTGTGGGTGCCCACAGAGGACAGAGGAGTGAGATCCTCTAAAACTGGAGTTAACAGGTGGTTGTGATTCACAATGTGGGTTCTGCAAACCAAACCTGCCTCTCTTGCAAAAGCAGTGGCAGATGTGAACCACTAAGGCATCTCTCCAGCCCTCCCCACCCACCCAGGGCTTGCTTTTAATACTAGCTGATTCCTTGGTCTCATCATATTCGATAAATTTCTCTGAATAGAGGAGTCGTGTGTCTTTTCCATTTAGAAGCTGCACATATTTTAAAGAGAGGGATAGAATTTCCACCACACACATTGACATCATTGTTTCAAAGAGCCTACCTCCCCCACCTCACAATTCCTTGTGGAACCAAGAGATATATGACCATAAATTCATTCGAGGTTACATAATCTTTCATTGTGTTTTTATTTATCATCTAGTGTCTTCCTCTTTGGATTTCCATCCCAATGCGCACTCTAAGGTTTTTTTGTCAAAAAATATAATAATAAACCCTGTCTCCATTAATCTAGTGGGCTTCTGAGAATGTGGGTTTTTGTAAAGATCTTAAATTTTTACTTCTTCAGGAAAAGGTAAAAATACTTTTTGTACTTTTTATAGTATAAGACATTATACTATATATAAGTATATAGTTTATATAACATATACTTTATAGTATATACTACATAGTTTATAGCTATAAAGCTATAGCTTTTTAGCTTTTATATTTTATAAAGTCCTCATGGTGAGTCTCATAAGTTATTTTCACCTTCCTTTTACCAATCAAAAGCACAGTCTTTTGGATTTTTTTTTCTTGAAATAAAAAGAAATTGCCTTAAGTCATTTTCTATTATTTCCAGGAATAGAATTAAATTAATGCAATAAAAGTTAAGAAAGTCTTCCTTTCATCTAGCCTTTGTGCTCATTTTTCTTTTATTTCTTTTGTAATTGAAAGTTATGTCTCTGTGCCCAGTCTGTGATTTGTAAATTGTCTTTTGTCGTCATTGTCACCACTGATCTCAGGCCCTGGGAAAAGACTTCTGAGACCTGTAATTTCTGCTCCTGCAGCATTTGTAGGATGGCAGGTTATGTTTAAGGTGATTTTTGGCCAGTTTCTGTGGAATTCCATCAGGTGAGTGTACATAACCTGTCCATGTTTCTCTGCTGTCAGGACTGTGACTTCCTTCACTATACTGTGACTAGTGTGCACACTGCCAAGTGACACGTTGCCTCGTGGACCACCAAGGTTAGCAGTACGGCTGACTAGGTGATTTATCTAAACAAAAGTTCAAAATTTACCAAAAGCTTGTGTCCTAGTTAGGTTTCTGCTGCTGTGCTAAAACACCGTAACTGAAAGCAAGTTGGAGAAAAAAAGTTTATTTCAGCTTACAGTTTGTAGGTCCTCATGAAGGGGAGCAAGGTCAGGAACTCAAGCAGGAACCTGGAAACAGGAACTGAAGCAGAGACAGTGGAGGAGTTCAGCTTACTAGCTTGCTCCCCACAGCTTGCTCAGCCTGCTATTTTATGGAACCAAGGACTATCACCTAGGGGAAAAAAAGCTGTAGAATTTGTGATGCACTTGTGTTAAAGGGAGATCTATTAGACTAGCCTGTTAACTAGTATTGCTGCTCTGGTAGGCCAGCAATAATTGTTTTCACCCAGAAGAGGCTGAGAACCAGGTAGACCTGTGGTTCTCAACCTTCCTGAGGCTGTGACCCTTTAATACAGTTCCTCATGTGGTGGTGACCCCCAACCATAAAATCATTTCCTTGATATTTCTTAACCATAACTTTGCTACTATTATGAATTGTGATATAATCTAAAAAAATCTGATACTCAGGGCCTTCATTGGGTGTTTTGACCCACAGATTGAGAACCATAACAGTAGATGCTCAATTGCCAGGACTGGGTGCATTAGCAATCTTAACCAGCTGCTGAAGACCCACAGGGTTCTTGGAGAGCCACTGGTCTTCAGTTCATCTTGGAAACTCAAAGAAGCTGGGTTCGGAAGCTAGCTAAGGGACACAGTGTCAGCTTCAGCAGTTGTGACAGTGGCTGCAAGAGGGTTGATGAGACAACCAACAGCCTAAATGAATGTACTGACAGAAAAAATGAACTCACCCTTGAGATGTGCATGCGAGCAGGAAAAAAAAAAAAAAAACCTTTTCCTCAGATGTTCTTTTATCTGGCTGCCACCTGAAGGTGCCAACCATATTTAGGATGGTGCTTCCCAGGTCAAGAAACCTGATCAAACAACAACAATAAACAAAACAAACAATGCAAACCTTACTTCTGTGCCCAGCAACTTTTCTCTAAGTTGGGTCCAGATCCAACAAAATTGACAACCAAGGTTACTCATGACAGGATGTAACAAGCCATTCACTGAAGTACTCATGCCCAAGATTCTAGAGTCACCCAAGGGTCCTTTCTTCTCTTTTTCCTTTCAGCAAGTACTACAGATTCCATGAGTTTCTTATAATCTTTACTACTGTTGTGACCAAGTTCAAGGGGCCCTATTCTCTCTGGGCCTATGAACACATTTCCTAACTGGTCTTACTGCTTCAACTCTTGACCACTGGAGTAAACAGCACAAAACACATAGGAAGGTCCTGCTAAATGTTGGGTCAGCTCTTATTGCCCCTGTGTCAACCTCCAGGAGCCCCAACAAGTACTTTCTCTAATTCCACTCTTTTACTTTCAGGGACTTGTCCCTGCCTCCTCTTCTATTCTAGTCATTGTCCCCCTCCCGTGTCTTACCTTGCTCTAGCTCATAGGCTTTTCAAACACACCAAACTTAATGCTAGTCACTTTGTATTCTTCTCCCAGCTACTTCATGAAATGTTTTATTCCTTCCTTCACTTTGTTTCTTTCATATTTTTATTGAAAAATTTTTATTATGTGAATTTCACATTATGCACCCTGTTCCCTCTCATCTTCCACCTCCCCTCAGACCCACCCTCTACCCTTGCAATCTGTTCCAGCATAAAAAATAAAATCTCATTGTGGAATCTGCAGTGTGTCTCAGTGTGTCCCACAATGTTCCCTTTTGTCCAAACATTTTGCTTACAAATGTTCATTATAATGACTCCTTGGTCTGGTACAAGGCCTCTGGTTTCTGCTACTTTGTCAGTACTGGAACCTCACTGGAAATCCTCTCAGATATGCTGTAACTGTCCTGTGTCATGGAGACACTGCAGTCCTGGGTTGTGGAACTGACCTCTTCTTGCACTCCAGCAGTTCATCCATGGGGTAGATGTTGGGGTGGGCCAACTCAAAGCCCAGGTTCTGGACCTTCAACCCCCACTTGCAGGGCCAATTCTACTATGGAAATGTGAAGAGGCTGCTCGCCCAAGTGCTGCAGCATGTGAGGGACAGGAACAGCTCTCCTGCTCTTGTGATCCCATCTGGGCCAGATCTACTGTCAGCCAATGGTGGTGAGGACAAAAGGCAGGGGACGGGATCTCTCCCTAGCCAACACTACCACATAGCAGACAGAAGGCAGAGTTGGCTCTCCCACACTCACTACCTCAGGGCTGGCTCACCCACAACCCCGAAATCCAGGACCAGCTGTAGTGTGCTACCCAGGCAAGGTGCAGGGCCTGCTCTCCTGAATGCTGCAGCATGTGAGGGGCAGGGACAGCTCTCCTGCTCTTATGACCCCATCTGGGCTAGATCTTTTGAGGGCAAAAGGGAAGGGTGGGCATCTCTCCCTAGCCAACACCACCACATAGCAGACAGAAGGCAGTGTTGGCTCTCCCACACTCACTCCCTCAAGGCTGGCTCACTCACAACCCCCATATCTAGGACCAGCTATAGTGTGCTACCCAGGCAAGGTGCAGGGCCTGTTCTCCAGAGTGCTGTAGCATGTGAGGGGCAGGGACAGCTCTCCTGCTCTTGTGACCCCCATCTCACCCCAGGGCTGCTTCTCCACAACCCCCACATCCAGGGCCAGGCAGAGTTCTTCTAGTTTCTGGCTTGTTTCCAGTCCTGGGAGCCCATCTGGTGCTTGCCTAGTACTGGTCTGGTAGTCATCACAGGCCACCCCATGGTGCCAAAGTTGTGTTGGTATCCAGCTTCCTTTTTTTTTTCTTTCTAGGAATGTTAGGCTACTATTCATTCAGATGTTAATAGGCCAGAATACTGAATGTAGACATAGCCTCTCTCCTCTCTGCCACCTACTGATGCACATACCAGCCACATCTGCAATGCCTCTAGGGAAAGGATCTTTCTTTTTTTTTTTTTTTAAGCATCACTTGTAATGATATATTTAAATGTGACACAGGAGAGAAATTTATTTTTTCTTGGGCAGTGCTGCATGCTCATACTCAGAGTATCAACTTAAGGCCAGGCACTCAGTGAATTGTCAGTTACAAAAGAGTTAGTCAGTGGCATAAGATATTTTTCATACTTTAAATCTGCTCCTTCCCCACTCGAGTAATAGACAATAGATCTCTTTAGCATAGAGATCTCACATGGGCTGCAGGCACTCACAGGACAAAAGACCAAGGGGCTGAAATACAGATACTTATCTCTTACATATTGGAGACTGGCAAGTCCAAGATCAAGACACCAATGCATTTGGTTCCTGATTAGGGTGGATCTCTCCTACTGTGCTTGTGACTACCTTCTTGCTGTGTCCTTACATAGTAGAATGGGAAAGTAGGAGGAAGGTGGGTAGGTGGAAATGAGGTAGATAAATAGTTACACAGACTGATAGACAGATTGTATTTGCTTCTCCTAATGGTGATAATCCTTTTGTACTTGATCCATGACCTCATCTAAACCTAAGACCCAAATGTACTCTATGTTCCATCCATAGGGAGTTTAGGGTTGAATAATCAACCATAAATTAGTCATCTATATTAACTTCCTCCAAATAACCCCACACCTAAGCCTCAATCAACATCTCGGAAAAGGGGATGAGAAGGATATAAAGAGCCACAGGATGAAAAGGGGTACCGTAAACTGCTGTCTTCTGGTTCTGTACTGATACAAAAGGAGAGGACAATTGGATAGAATCTAAGTTCAATTGTTGACAAGGGGAGGAGAAATCTATTCCACTGTGTGGAGAGGAATGTGCATGCAGGCAGGGACTCTACGTTGCTAACAGGTCACTCAGGGTAGAGTGTGTATACATAGCATACACTGGTGAGGAATCTAAGCTGTCAAGTGAATTATTAAAAGAGGAGTTTGTGCATGGCCCAAGCCAAGAGGTGTCCACACTTCCTAAAATTCCCTATGCTGTCTCCCTAGCTTGAGACAGTGATTATCCCAAACAGACATCCATGAGCCCTTTCCTTCATTTATTTTCCCCTAGCTACAAAATTGTCTTCATATCAGCAACTTTCCCTTGGCTAATGGAAGTCTTATTAAGCCAATGCATGGTCCCATATTTGACAGATTTCGATCGATCTCACTTATCATCCTTGTTGGTAACCTTCAAATTACTGCATTTTGCTGGGTGGGGCCTCATTCAGGCCTCAGCACCCAGAATTAAGGCTCTCTTATCACTTTTTATATTTAGACAGTGTCTGAGTAATTGGTCCAAGTTGACTTTGGATATTCTCTGTAGCCCAGGCAGACTTTGGATTTTTGGTCCACCTCCCTTGGCATCCCAAGTAGCTGGGATTATAGACCTGTGCCAGTAGGCCACACTCACATTCTTTTTCTTTTTATAACCCTTAGTTATGAGAATACCTGCATCTTCTCACCTTAGCAAAGAGTTTGTTGCTAAGCTTCTGAATTTTTGAGAATTTGCTAACAACTAGTTTTTCTGAATAGTCTGAGTGCATGTTTCTCTATTTTATTGTATTTTGAATTTTGTGTATTTATTTGTGGGGGGAGTATGTACATATCATGGATTGTATGTGGAGGTCAGAGAACAACCTCTCTCTCTGTCTGTCTTTCTGTCAGTTAAGTTGGTCTATCAAAGACAAGTGGCTGAGGCAAACTGGTTAGAGCTGCTCTGGCTCTGACCCTAACAGTTCTGGTAATACCAATAGGGGAGATCAGCAACCCATTTTTAACACATCAATTACACAGATAAGCAATAGTGAAATGCAGAGAGAGGTGATCTGATCAACATAGCCATTGTGGAAGTAGAACCAATAAAGGGTTCTCCACCACTAGATCTTCTTTGACTGACAGAAGCTTTAGGTTTAAGTAGAGGAAGAGCTGGGGTCAGGAGCAGAGTGTAAGAGGTCTGCATAATTAACCAGTCCTGGTCCAAGTACAGTCTGTTGATGACTGTCTCACTTCTGGTCCTATAGAAGTTGTTTTCATTGTTATGGCTGGAAGGGAATGATCTGGATCTCAGGTTCTGATTATTCTTGCTCCAGGTGTGACCTGCCATCGTGGATAACACACCTCAGTTAGGAGGAGTCTGTCCTGCAGGCTGGCCCAGTAGCTGTAAGTAGTTTCTAATTTTTGTTCTAATGATGTCAACCTATTTGCTCTCTTCTTTTTTTTCCTATTACTTCAAGTTACATCTCCATCACAGTGCCCTCCTTTCACCCATCCCGGTTCCACCCTCTCCTCCCTCTCCCACCCATACCACTCCTTCAATGTGGAGTGTCCCTGTATATCAGCCCCTCTCAGTTCAACAGTCATATGAGTGCTAAGAGCTTCCTCTTGCACTGGGGGCCTACATGGTAGAACCTCTAGGGCAAATTGTCCCATTAATAGGTAACAAAGCCTATGTTCCTGATCCTTATGGTGTGTTGGTTGTAGGATAGTTATCCTGTACTATATGGCTAAAATCCAATTATAAATGTGTAGATGCTATGTGCATCTTTCTGAGTCTGGGTTAGCACACTCAGGATGAGCTTTTCTGGTTCCATCCATTTGACTGCAAATTGCATGATTTCCTTGTTTCTGATAGCTGAGTAGTATTCCATTGTGTAGATGTACCACGGTTTTTTAATCCATTCTTTTCTTGAGGGACATCTGGGTTGTTTCCAGTTTCTAGCTATTACAAATAAGGCTGCTATGAACATAGATGAGGAAACGTCCTTGTGGTTTGGTGAGAAGTCCTTTGAGTGGATACCTGAAGTGGTATGGCTGGGTCTTGAGGTAAGGATATTCCAAGTTTTCTAAGGTATCACCAGACTGATTTTCATAATGGTTGTACAAGTTTCCACTCCCACCAGCAATGGAGGAGTGTGCCCCTTTCTCCACAGCCTCGCCAGCATGTGCTGCCATTTTAGCTTTTGATCTTAGCCATTCTGACAAGTGTGAGATGGAATCTCAGAGTAGTCTTGAGTTGCATTTTTCTGATGATTAAGATGTTGAGCATTTCTTAAAATGTCTCACTGCCATTAGGGATTCCTCATTTGTGAATTCTCAGTTTAGCTCTATTTCCCTTTTTTTTTTTTTTTTTAATTGGATTATTTGGTTTCTTGATTTTAATTTCTTGAGCTCTTTGTAAATTTTTGATATTAGCCCTCTGTTGGAAGTGGGGTTGATAAAGATATTTTCCCAATATATAGGTTGTTGTTTTGTTCGAATGAAAGTGTCTTTTGCCTTACAGAAGCTTTTCAGTTTCATGAAGTCCCATTTTTGGATTGTTGGTCTTAGATCCTGAGCTGTTGGTGTTCTGTTCAGGAAGTTGTCACCTGTGCTGATGAGTTCAAGGGTTTTCCCCCACTTTCTCTTCTAATAGATTTAGTGTCTCTGGCTTTATGTTAAGGTCTTTGATCCACTTGGACTTAAGTTTTGTACAAGGTGATAAGTATGGGTCTAATTTCATTCTTTTACATGTGGACATCCAGTTGGACCAGCACCATTTGTTGAACATGCTGTCCTTTTTCCATTGTATGCTTTTGGCCTCTTTGTCAAAAACTAAGTGACCATAGGTGTGTGGGTCCATTTCTGGGTATTCAATTCGATTCCATTGATCCACTGGTCTGTTTCTATACCAGTACCATGCTGTTTTTATTACTATTGCTCTGTAGTACAGCTTGAAATCTGGGATGGTGATACCTCCAGATTTTTTTCATTGTACAGGATTGATTTAGCTATTCTGGGTTTTTGTTATTCCATATGAAGGTGAGAATTGTTTTTTCAAGTTCTATAAAGAATTGTGTTGGTATTTTGATAGGAATTGCATTGAATCTGTATATTGCTTTTGGCAGGAAGGCCATTTTTATTATGTTGATCCTACCTATCCATGAGCATGGGAGATCTTTCCATCTTCTGATGTCCTCTTCAATATCTTTCTTTAAGGACTTGAAGTTCTTGTAATACAGGTCTTTCACTTGCTTGGTTAGAGTTACCCCCAGGTATTTTATATTATTTGTAGCTATTGTGAAGGATGTTGATTCCCTTATTTTTTCTCAGCCCATTTATCTTTTGTGTAAAGAAGGGCTTCTGATTTTTTTGAATTAATTTTGTATCCAGACACATTGTGGAAGGTGTTTATCAGTTGTAAGAATTCTCTGGTGGAATTTTTGGGGTCACTTATGTATACTATCATATCATCTGCAAATAGGGATACTTTGACTTCTTCCTTTCCAATTTGTAGCCCCTCGATCTCCTTTAGATGTCTTATTGCTCTAGCAAGTACTTCAAGTAATATATTGAAGAGATATGGCAAAAGTGGGCATCCTTGCCTTGTCCCTGAGTTTAGAGGAAATGCTTCAAGTTTCTCTTCATTTATTTTGATGCTGGTTACTGGCCTATTGTATATTGTGTTTATTATTTCTAGGTATGGTCCTTGTATACCCATTCTCTCCAGGACTTTTAGTGTGAGGGGGTGTTAGATTTTATCAAATGCTTTTTCAGCATCTAGTGAGATGATCATGTGCTTTTTTTCTTTCAACCTGTTTATATGGTGAATTATGTTGATGGATTCATATGTTGAACCATCCTTGCATTCCTGGGATGAAGCCTACTTGATCATGGTGTATGGTACTTCTGATGTGTTCTTGAATTCGGTTTGCCAGTATTTTATTAAATTTTTTTTTTTTTTTTGGTTTTTCGAGACAGGGTTTCTCTGTGTAGCCCTAGCTGTCCTGGACTCACTTTATAGACCAGGCTGGCCTTGAACTCGCAAAGATCCACCTGCCTCTGCCTCCCAAGTGCTGGGATTATTAAGTATTTTTGCATCTATGTACATGAGGGAAATTGGTCTGAAGTTCTCTTTCTTTGTTGGGTCTTTGTGTGGTTTGGGTATCAGGGTGACTGTGGCCTCATAGAATGGTTTGGCTGTGTTTCTTCTGTTTCTATTTTGTGGAAGAGTTTGAAGAGTATTGGTGTTAGCTCTTCTTTGAAGGTCTGGTAGAATTCTGTGCTGAAACCATCTGGTCCTGGACTTTTTTTGATTGGAAGATTTTTTTTTTAATGACTGTTTCTATTTCCTTAGGGGTTATAGGATTGTTTAATCTGTTAACCTGATCATGATTCAAATTTGGTAGGTGGAATCTATCAAGAAATTTGTCCATTTCACTTAGGTTTTCAAATTTGGTGGAGTACAGATTTTAGAAGTAGGACCTAAAGATTATCTGAATTTCCTCAATATCTGTTGTTATTTCTCCCTTTTTGTTTCTGATTTTGTTGATTGGGGTTTTTTTCCCTCTGTCTTTTAGTTAATTTGGCTAAGGGTTTGTCTATTTTGTTGATTTTTTTCAAAGAACCAACTCTTGGTTTCATTGATTCTTTGTATTGTTCCTTTTTGTTTCTAAGTTGTTGATTTCAGCCCTAAGTTTGATGATTTCCTGCCTTCTGCTCCCCTTGGGAGTGTTTGCTTCTTTTTTTTTTCCCCCAGTTCTTCCAGTTTTGCTCTTAATTTGCTAATATGACTGCCACAATTTTCTTTTTCAAGGCACTTAGTACTATGAACTTTCCTTGTAGCACTTCTTTCATTGTGTCCCATAGATTTAGGTATGCTGTGCCTTCATTGTCACTGGATTTAAAGAAGTCTTTGATTTCCTTCTTTATTTCTTCCATGATCCAGAATGTGTAGGCTTTCTGTTATTTCTGTTGTAGTTGAAGTCTAGCTTTAGTCCATGATGGTCTGATAATATTCAAGGGGCCTTTCAATTTTCTTGTACCTGTTGATGCTGGCTTTGTGGTCAGTTTTGAAGGAGGTTCCATGTGGTGCTGAAAAGAAGGTATATCCTTTTGTGTTTGGGTGAAATGTTCTGTAGATATATGTTAGGTCCATTTGGTTCATGACCTCTGTTAGGCTTATTATTTCTCTGTTTGGTTTCTCTCTCGATGACTTGTCCATTGCTGTGAGTGGGGCATTGAAATCTCCCACTACTAATGTGTGGGGATTAATGTGAGGTTTGAGCTTTAGAAGAGTTTCTTTTACAAATATGGGTACCCTTGCATTTGGGGCACAGATATTCAGTATTGAGATGTCATCTTGACTAATTTCTCCTTTAAGGGCTATGTAGTGCCCTTCCCTATCTTTTTTGATTAACTTCAGTTGAAAGTCTATTTTATTTGATATTAGGATGGCTACTCCAGCTTGCTTCCTGGGCCCATTTGCCTGGAAAACCTTTTCCAAGCCCTTCATTCTGAGGTAGGGTCTATCTTTGTTAGTGAGATGAGTTTCTTATATGCACCAAAATGATGAGTCTTGTTTATGTATCCATTCTGTAAGCCTGTGTCTTCTTATTAGGTAGCTGAGCTCATTGATGTTGATGGATATTAATGACCAAAGGTTGTTATTTCCTGTTATTTTGATGTAGGTGGTGGTTGTGTGTTTCTTTTGGTTTAGCTGCAGTGGAGTTTTTTGTTTCCTCTGTTTTCTTGGGTGTAGTTATCTTCTCTGGGTTGGAATTTTTCTTCTAGGATCTTCTGTAGGGCTGGATTTGTGGGTAGATAATGCTTAAATTTGATTTTGTCATGGAATGTCTTGTTTTCTCCATCTATGTTGATAGAAAATATTACTGGATATAGTAGTCTGGCCAGGCACCTATGTTCTCTCGGGGCTTGTAGGACATCTGCCCATGTCCTTGTGGCTTTTAATGTTTCTGAGGAGAAGTCATGTGTAATTATGATGGGTCTGCCATTATATGTTACTTTACCTTTTTTCTGTTACAGCTATTAATATTTTTTCTTTGTTCTGTGCATTTGGAGTTTCAATTATTATGTGGCAAGAGGAATTTCTTACCTGGTCTAATCTGTGTGGTGTTTTGTATTCATCTTGGAATTTTACCGGCATCTCTTTCTTTAGGATTGGGAAGTTTTCTTCTGTGATTTTGTTGAAGATGTTTCCTGGACCTTGGAGTCAGGAGTCTTCTCTTTCCTCTATGCCAATAATTCTTAGGTTCCGTCTTTTCATTGAGTCCCTGATCTCTTGGATGTTGTGGGTGAGAGATTTTTTAGATTTCTCATTCTCTTCAGTTGTGCTGATTTCTTCAATCGAATCTTCCACCTATTGGCTCTATTCTTAAAATCCAAGGTAGCTAAAGAGGAAAGGCTAGGAGTCAAAAGTAGAGCCAGAGAAGGAGAATATGGTATTAGTGAAACTATTGCCTATATCCTTTCCTTCATAGAAGAAGGAATCAAAAGGTTCTGGCAAATACACAAGTTCCCTTTGCCTTCAGGAAAGGATCAGTAGCCTCTCAGTCTTCAGGAGCTGAGTATATTTCAGGAAACAGATGCCCTGGAGTCAGAAGTCAGTTTTCCTAACTCCTGCCTGGAAATAAACTCTCACCTGGGAGTAACTGTAGTCTACCAAAGTTTAATGATTTCGTTGTTGTGATTACATACTTAACTATTTTTCTCTTGCCTAAAAGAGCTCTCATCAATATCATTTCACTTGTTGGAAGTTACATAACTTAACTTTTAAGTGCTAAGTTAACCAAAAAAAGAAAAGGAAAAAAAAAAAAAAGAAGGTATTCTCAAGTGTTGCCTATGTTAACTAACAGAGCCGTGCACCCTCTATTTTTACCTTGGGAAATGTTGGGTTCAACTTTGGGGCTGCCTTTCAAATATAGACTATTTGGAGATGAGCAGAGATAATAGGACAAGAATATTCTTTCGTGTGTTTCATTTTATTCTCTATCACGAATATAGTACCTTTTTCCCCTCTTGGTGACCTCTGAGCCAAACACTTCTAGGACATTCTTTACCCCTTTGGTTCCCTGCCTTTAAGAAAGAAATGCCTGTTATAATAGCAAGCCATAATCTAATGGCATCCTGCTGCTACTCCCCACTGTTCCTGTCATTCCCCTTTTCAAATATGTTGTCACACATAAATATAACATCTACAGCCCAGGTCTGTTAACAGAAACCCCCACCCAGCCTGTCCCCAATTAAGGTGCCAACCCCACATCTCACTCCCAGCCACTGAAGAACAGATTGCCTGCTACATCACTCAAGGCCATTAGTCTCCTTTCTCCCAGTGGCATACAGCCCTTTTAGAAGCTTTCAGCTGATGGTTTAAGCAGAAGCAAGACATATTTAGCATTTTAAGATTAATATTATATATGCTTGACTTTTACAAGGCTAGATACCCAGGGGACTGACGTTTAATAGATGTTAATGGAATTTAATTTTTATACATATTAGGTATGAACATTTGTCTTCTAAACAAAATAGTATGGAACCTTATGTAATACCAGGAAAATTTCAAAACAAATTATTTTTTTCATCTGGCAACCCTGAACGAAGTTACCAAGCAGAAAAGCTTCTTTTTGATATTCAGACTTTAAAACCTGAATATAATTATCGTTAATTACACTGAGAATGTCAGTGTTAGCGTTGCATGTTCCATAGTTATTATCATTGCAAAATAGTTCTGAGATGGTATTTAAATAGAAAGTTTCTCCACAATCTATTTTCCCAGTGATTTTCATTTAACGAAGAATTGATGCTGCAAATAAAACAAAACCAAGTTAGACCAATGAACCAGTCACAAAAAAAGAGCACAAACCTCAATGTATTACATAATGATCAACTTCGTTTGTTTTTTGATTTTTTTTTTCTTTAATGAAAGAACTCTAAGAAAGCACTATCCATCAAAAATAGCTCGTAAAAAGTAAAGGTACTGGACAAGGTTTGTGGGGTAAATCATCTTAGTCCTTTAAGGCCATGTGTGTGAGAGATTCTGAATGTCAAGGTTCAATTTCAAAATCTGGCTAACACTCTGTTTCCACAGAGTACAGGTATACACCCTCACCCCCGGGTGTGTTTGATCTCAGAAGCTAAGCTGGGTCAGACTTGGTTGGTACTTGGATGGGAGAACACATTAAAAAAAAAAAAATCCAAAAACAAAACAAACAAAAACCCTTACCAGTTAAATTTCTATGGTAAAATCTCTGCAGTTCCCATCAGCAAGGAAACACTGTATCCTTGGTCTTCGCTTTGGTACATGGTACTGTCTACTCATCAGACACTGATGAATAAATATGATCTTGGCAATAGTCAAGTAAAGGGAGATACGGCAGTGTGAACTCAAGAGGGAGCGATCCTGGGTCTGTCAAATATGTGAACCTCAGTAAGAAACCTGAGCATGCTGGACCTCTACTTTCGTTATGTAAATTTGGATGCTGCAGTTGATAAGGAAGGGCCTTTTAGCTCCTGAAGGCATCTAAATCTTAAAGTTACTCACTTTCTGTGTATACACATGGTGATTGACTCTGTGTGTGTGTGTGTGTGTGTGTGTGTGTGTGTGTGTGTGTGTGTGTGTGT
>CAJQZJ010033539.1:799477-810737 GCA_907164525.1 Lophiomys imhausi | reverse complement strand
TGTGTGTGTGTGTGTGTGTGTGTGTGTGTGTGTGTGTGTGTGTGTGTAGGCCATGAGTAAGCATTTAGAGAATTGTCAGGTCACTACCAACTTTATTTTTTGAGAAAGAGTCTCTCACTGAATCTGGACCTCCCTATTTTGGCTCTCAAGTGTCCCTGGGATCTACCTGTCCTTGACACCTCTTCCTTCCCCCAGCACAGGTATTATAGCCCCTGCACCCAGCCTTTTAGTTAGATACAGAGGGATCTTCACACAGGGTCTGAACCCCATGAAGCACGTTCCTCTACCCACTGAACCTGTCATTATTTTTGCCTTTTCATTGTGGACTACAGCCAGGTGCCTCCATAGGATGTAGAGCCAAGCACAGACCATAGAAGTTCTGTATTTGTGACTTCAGAAATAAATGAAGTCTATTAAGAGGCTTGCTATGTGAGCAGCAGAGGTACAGACATCCCTCAGATTTACACAGAGGCTTGAACAAGCGTGGTAAAAGTGTGCAAGAGAGTAAAACGAGAGGTCAAAAGCAAGCAGATTTTATTTATGACTGATTAACAAATAATTAATTCATAGAAGCCATTCCCTCCAGAGAGCACAGGATGCTTTATCTCCGAATTGGACAGTGCCCTGAACATAAATAAGGGAGAATCCCTTCTGCCTATGGAGGAGGAGAGGCTTCAACAAGACAGGCTTGTTCTTGTCTCTATCCTGATTTACCATATGACCTTGGGCAAGGCATTCATCTTCCTCCAATACAGTTTCCCTAATTGTAAAATGGAAATAAAAATACTCACTGGCTTGCTGAAGATTAACAAGACAAAATGAATGTCCCAAAGCTCCCTCAGGGGAAGATGCTGTGTTTGAGAAAGCAAAGGACTATTATGCAGTGCTATTGGAGTTTTCAAACAACTTGGGAAAGGAAAACCACAGCAATAAACTCAAGAGATTTAAGATTCTTCTTGTAAAAACAAACAAACACCAAAAATAAATAAAAGACTCTGCTTTTACAACTAGCCCAAGGTTTCTTGTTTGTTACTCTAGCAACTGCTGGGGAGCTGGAAGTCCGATAGCTGGAAGCCTGGCCCGGGGTTTCTCTGTTCATAGTTATCTACTCCTTACACTACGGTAAACAAATGGAGGAGTGAATGTTTCAGAGAAGGGTCTTGTTTCTCTCTAAGATAGCAGATAATGTTACTATTTAATGCATATGTTTAGACATAAATGGAGAGCCCAGCATATAATACCAACGTCCAACGAAGTATCTGTTGAGAACTTCTGTTTCCTTGCAGCATAATCATGTTGAAAGTACTGGAATATCTTCCTCTCCAAAAAATCAAAGGTTTTCATGACAAAGCATTGATATCCACGAAAGGACATTATCTGTTCTTTAAGAAGGCCACTAGGAACCACAAAGCCCTCTTCCTTCTGCTGAACAAAAACAAGTTTGGGACTTGGGCAACGCCTTAAAATTCCAGCACTTGGACACTAGGGGGCACTGTGAGCTTGCTTTGGCAAGGAACAGAGTGCTAGATGCGACCTGTGCTAGGTAGGGAGGGGCAGTTGCTACCCAGAGCTTTGAGCCAGGAGCAGAACCTTAATCCAGGCTCTGGAAAGGGTGACTCAGGAGATCTAGGACTGAGGACAGACGCAGCTAGCTCCACAACTGCTCGCGTTGTCCTTATCTTCTCCCGAAGTATAAGGTTCTTTCTATAGTTTTGGGTTCAGGATCTTGGGAACCCAGCCTCCGCAATTGCAGAAATACGGGGAGCATTTTGGAGGCACCCATGTCAAGTATTTTCTAGGTTATAAAGGAAAAAAAAAAAAAGATATCATTTGATTTTCAGTGTCTGTGTCCCAACAGGGGCTTAGGCTCCTCTATTTTGGAGGAGCGAGCACAGAGTCCTTTCCCCACAACCAAAGGCTCCGCAGGTAGGCGAGCAACTCTAAAACCGCTGACACCCCCACCAGTGTCATGGCAAGAGACAGGCACCGGCACAGCCCCAGGACTCCTTCAAGAAAAAACGGTATGGGGGGTCAGGTGAAGCTCAAGAGTGAAGCTGAATCTCACTTTAGTGAAAAGGGAGGAAATTGTTGCCGCCTGCAAGATTTCTTAAGGTTTTATCTCCTTCTGAAAAAGATCAGACCCAGGGAAATGCTGGCCAGGGGTTCGAGTTCTCGTCCTCCCCACCTCCCGCCCCGCCCCCACACCTTCAAAGCTGGAACATTCGCACCAGAGGGAATCTTGGTTGATTTTGTTGCTCTCATCTAGATAGAAAGTGCTAGATGCCCTAGCGTTCTCTTTAAAAGCAAGCTGCAAGGTGGTGTATCGATTAACATGCCATCCTGGGACAGAGAAGGGGGCGGCTGCTGTGATCCCTGCCTCAGAGGCAGAAAACCTCTTCTGTTCCTGGGCACGGAGCCCTCTGGGGCAGAATGAGTGTGACGAGATGCGGAAAGAAAGCAAAAGGGTCTGACATAGCGTGGTATGTACGTGTGGCGAGAAGAGGGTGGGGTGGGGAGGAAGGCAGACCAGGTAGGGATGAGCTGGCCAAGGAGAAAGTAACTACCCACCCCAAACTTTCTTGGATCTGAAGGTCCTGGAAGGGCAAGGGAATCAGAAGCAGCATTGCCCCTCCCGACGCCCACCCGGCGTGACTAGCTGTAGCGAGGAGGGGCTGCGCGCCCATCAGGCTGGACGGTCCCCACGTCGCGCCCATCCTGCAGCCAAAACGCCACTGCTGGGGGAACAGAGCACAGGACCACAGAGGCAGACACACCGTACAACTCAAGCCAGGCAGCCCGCTGCTTGGAAGGGACATTCTAGGTGTGTCGAGAAAGGAGAAGGGACATTGGACTTAACAGCTTCGCTCAGCCCAGTGGGGTGTCGGGGACCTGCCCTTGGACGCGCCAGCAAGAGCCACCAACACAGGCTTGGGAACTGAGCGGAGAGAAATCCAAGGGTTCAGAGGAGTCGGATTCAAAGGAAACGTGGAAAGATACCCAGGGCAGCCACCGGAGTCCGGAAGCTTAATAGCGACCGGGTCCCCGTGACCCCGGGAACGACAGTGACTGACAAGCCGCACCGACCAGGCGCTCGCAGGCGTCCGCGGAGTCGGCCGGCCGGAGCCGCCTCCTTCCGCCCCCCCACCCCAACCCCGGCGTGGGACGCGGCCGCAGACGCCCGCGGCGGCGGCGGCCAGAAAGCGACATGCAGCGCGCAGCCCCCGGGCTGCCCCAGCTGGGGAAACTCCTGGGCGACGCGGCGCGGCGGTGACCCCGGAGCCGGCGCGAGGGGTGTGCCCGGCCCCGCCCGCGCGCCCCTCCCCGCGGCGGCCGCGCATCCAGGGGCGGCGCGGAGGCGAGCGGCTCGCTCAGCCGCCACTGCCCGCGAGCGCCGCGCCTGCTCGGGGGGGATCCACTCCGCCTCTAGACGCTGCTCGCTCGCTTGCCCGCTCCTCTCCCCGGCTGCTTCCCACGGCTTTGGCTCTGCGGCCGGAGGTGCCCGGGCGCTAACGGAGAAACTTTTCCTCGGCCGTTTCTTCTCCCCGCCCGTCCCGTCCCCCATTCCGGGAGAGGATTAAAAAAAAAAGTTCCAAGAACTGGTGCCGCCCGCGCCACTTGGGTACTCGCCGGCCAGTTGCAAGTCTCAGCCATGTGCACCAACATAGTTTACGAGTGGCTGAAAGCGTTACAGCTCCCGCAGTACGCCGAGTCCTTCGTCGATAATGGCTACGATGACCTGGAAGTGTGCAAGCAGATCGGAGACCCGGACCTGGACGCCATCGGGGTGCTGGCTCCCGCGCACCGCCGGCGCGTCCTGGAGGCTGTGCACCGGCTGCGGGAACAGGACGCGGCCGCCGCCGGCCTCTACTTCACGCTCGAACCGCAGCCAGTGCCGCCACCCACACCGCAGGTGGACGCGGGGCCCCCAGGCCGCCGGGGGGAGCCCTGTGGCGGCTCAGCCCAGGTCACCCGCGGGGACCCCCGTGGCCAGGCGAGCGCCCCCCGCAGCAGGGAGCTGGTGAGCTACCCTAAGCTGAAGCTGAAGATCATGATCCGGGATAAGCTGGTCCGCGATGGCATCCACCTGAGCAAGCCCCCGTACTCCCGTAAGGTAAGGAGGCGCCGCCAGGGGCGGCCTTGGGGGGCTCGGCGGGAGGGTACCAGTCCTCACACTTCTCCACTGCTCAGCAGTCAGTCTAGGTGACAGTTGAGAGTCCAGGCTGTTTAGGGTGTCTGGTCCTCCTATTTTGTGCGTTATCTGTGTATTCCTTCCATCCTGGAGTCACTAAGAATAGCTGGTCAGTCAGATTCTGGATCTACACAACTCTGAACTAGGTACACTGTACCCTATCCGTACATTGTCTTGATTGTCAGGTCCTGGGCAATGGGTGCTCGCTTTTGGTAGCCACCCGAAATTTCAATGCCTCTAGTAGCGTCTGGCTTTGAAGAATATGAAAGAGATGGGTCACGTCTGCCTTATTTCAACCTTTTTTCTTCTCTTTTTTTCTATACTTTTTTTCTGAGTTTTGAGAAATTTCCAAGAGAAATGGGCCTCAGAAAAAGTAAACACCAGAATACTTGAGTTTTACTCCTTCAGGGCCTGCTGGTCTCAGGTCCATGCTACTGAGAAGTGTACCATTAACACGAACCCCAAGGGTTATGGTGTGGAACTAATTCACTTGAGGCACGTTCCTTAAGTCCAAATATTCTGGAGTAACGGGGGGCTGGACAAAGGGGGTAATACGGTCTTAGAATACGCTTTTGGGCTCTGTAGTATTACTAGTTTAACTTATTGATCTAAATGAAAGTATATTCTTCTAGAAAGTCTGAGTGGACATGTTTGAGAACGGACAGGAGGATGTGACATGTCAGTGTCCAGGCTACAAAGTTCTTACAGCTTCTCTGTGAGGCCCGCAGACATGTGGAGTGCGGTTTGAACAATTAAGTACCAGAAAGTGCCTTTTCACACCAGAGCATTGGCTCTACCTCCAAGTGGGTTGGTTTGGCTTGGATTCTGAAGCTGTCCTCCGAGAGAGTGCCAATCTGGCAGAGATGTTGGCAGCCCAGGTAGTGTCTAGGGTTGCCTGGAACTCACAGGAAAATGGACAGACATCTCAACCTGAAAACAAGGGCCTGGAGAAGCCCAGCTGAGAAGCTGTGGCAAGATCGGGGAGCAGGCTAGGAGTGTTAACACAACTCCAGGGGTGGGGGTGTGAAGTGGCTGGTCTGAGTGCTGTGTGGGGATTAGCAGCCCTAGAGGTGCTCTGTAGCCTCAGTGAATGTTATAATGCCTAATGGAAACGAGTTCAAGGGCCAGCGCTGCAAACAATAGATACAGTGAAAGGAAATAAAAAGTTAATATCATTCACCTGTTATCTTACGGGTAGGAGTGGCAACTCTGATCACCTGCCTGAGAATACAAATTGCTTTTATAAGGAGGATAGGTTAGGAAAGGTTGCGTCAAACACGTGTCCCAGTCACCTGCTCTGACATTACCATTGATGAGTGCTGGGGTCAGGAATGGAGACGTATAATCACATGCTGCCCTGGCAGCTAGCCTTAAGGATGTCCAGTGTGGTTAGGAGGTCCATGTTCAACAGAGCGCAAACTTAAGTCCAGGGCCAAAGGAGCAGGCAGCCAGTTCAGTGTTTGTTACTAACATACCAGAAAGTAAAGTGAGCTTGCACCAAGAGATGTGCACCTGAGCACGTGGGAGGGCTCAGTTCAAATCCTGGACAAAAAGAAGAAGTCTGAGACAAGCTAAATCCAGTTTAGTATTCAGGACTGCTATAGTGCAGTGTCAGTGAGAGGATGGGGAAGCATGGACTGGGGATGAGAGTGAATGGCATTAGTGTAATGCAGTTTGGTTCCATTATAAGGCAAAACAAGACAAGCCTAAATATCAAACTTACAAGCTGGAAAGTGTCTAAAGGACAGATCCAATGTTTGAGCGGAGGTATAGACCAATAAGTAACATGGCAATGAATTTCCCTGTCTTTTCTTTTGGCAGGATCTCTTGTGGCTTAGGAACTCATTGTGTTGTTGAGGCTAGTATTGAACTCCAGATCCTCCTGTCTCTGTAATACTGTTTACTTTCCATGTAAAGAATTGCTTCTGTCACCTGTATCTAATTAAACTGTGTAACCTAAACTGTCCTTAAACTCAAAGTCCTCCTAATCTCTGCCTCCCAAAGTGCTGGATTATAGGCAAGCAACACCACTCTTCCTTAAGTAGCTCATAACAGTAATTAATGCTTAATAACAAAACTTACCCACTTTTACTTTCTTTCTTTTCTGTTTTCATTTTTTTTTTTTGAGACAAGGTTTCTCTGTGCGGCACTGGCTGTCCTGGAAGTAGCTCCAGTAGACCAGGCTGGCGTCGAACTCACAGAGATTTGCCCGTCTCTGTCTCCTAAGTGCTGGAATTAAAGGCAAATGCCACCACCACCTGAGTGATTTTGGTTTCTGCCTGTATTTAATTTTCCTTCTTGAACTTATAGGAGAATCAACTGGGGGCAATAATGTTCTCATTTTCTTCTTCAAGCTGCTCCTTTTGAGGAGCAAAAGAATGAAACTGGAAAGCTTCATTGTAAGATAGAGCACATGTTGGCATAGGAATTAAATCATAATTAATACATATAAAACTGAACACACAACTGTGAAGTGGCAAGTCATGTTGCTCCTTTGAAATTTGCTGTTTACATGTGATGGCCTCTTATGTTTTAGATTTTTAGTTGTATGGGTGTTTGTCTTCTAATGCAGTTCTTTCTCCCATGAGCAGTGCTAGGAACTTTCCTTTAAGATGTGATCACGTCTAGTTCTGATTTTCTTCTGTTCCTTGGCTCTGTTGTGGCCATGATGAGAATGTGCTCATCATATGGCTTTGAAATTCAGCTTGGTAGAGCAAGCCCACTCTCCCTGTCAGTCATTAGCATGGTCGACCCTTGGGATATTGTGCTGCGATGAGAATACTGTGTGACTTGGAGGTGATCATGCCAAGGGTGGTCACGGTGGGGATGGTGAACCTTCTGCAGAGAAGTATGACTTGAGGAATTTTCTCAAGAGTGACCTGAAAGGACTGTAGGATTTGTATCAGTCACACAGCCCTGGTTCCTGATCAGTGAGCGAAACTATAAGTAAAAATTTCCTTCATATTGGAAAACCAAGAGCCTGGAAATGCCAGACTTCAAGTCAGATGACACAGACGGGTCCCTCAGCTTTGATTTCTTCCTCTGTGATGGGACATGGTGATATGCACATACATAGAAATATAAATGTATATCATTTTTCAGATGCATTTTTATGCATATAGATTTTTTGTGAACAAACTTCTCTGCCCCATACCTTCTTTAGGTTCCAGCTCACTGTGATTGGCAGATGCAACCATCCTGCTCTTTGAGACTGTAGAGTCTAGCAGGGATGACATAAGACAGATTCCACTATAATAACTATGTGTGGCATTGCTTTGATGGGAAGCAAGAGATGCCATCAACAGGTAATTCCAACTTATTTTTTTTAACATGGAACTGAAAGCATAAGCCATGTTAGCAGAGAAGTAGGAGGAAGTGGAATCCTAGAAACCACTAGAAGCCATGATATTTCAAAGCAGAGAACCTGTTCAAGAAGTCAGATTGTAGCCAGGTAGAACATTAATGGTGTAGATTTATAGAGTTATTTAAAATTTTAATTTATTTAATTATTGTCACTCTGTATGTGTATGTGTGTGGGGGGTGTTGTATGTGCCATAGCACATGTGTGAAGATCAGAAGACATATTGTGGAGTTGATTCTCCTTAGTTTTTATTTGGGTTTGAATTTAGGTCACCAGGTTTGTTTAGTGAGCTCCCCTACTTGCTGAATCATCTTCTGGATAGACTAATAGTATAGGTCTTCCCTGGAAAATGTCTTCTTGCTTCTCTTCCAGTGGAAGAGATTTAAATTAGCATAGCCTTATTTAATAATGCTGTAGGGATGTTAATCGTCATTCACACATTAGTATAAATTAAATTAACAAGGCTCCGTGGTAATAGGTGGTGAGGTATACTCAGAGGAGGTAGCCTAAGATGAAGGAATTTGTAGAGACAAAGTTGCTATGAAGGCTTCCGTGTGGAAGGCACAGGGCATTAGAAAGGAAGAGATCTTGGCAAAGCCATGCTCTGTCCTTTGGAATTTTGCCTGGGGTCTTGGCAGAAGCTGACATGACAATAAATATTATTCCTCCCAAGAATTCCTTCTGCCTGCGTGACATTACCAGGACAGATTGGAAGCTGGCAAACTTTAATTTTCCCACTTCAGCTAATGTCCTCAGTCTAGGTCCTTCTAGGTTTTTTGTTTTGTTTTCAGTCCATTTGGAACGCTGTGGAAAGAAGAGACGGAGAGGAAACAAGAGCTGATGCTTTCTTTCTGCTCTCGGTAGTTTATGATCTGTAGAGTTTTAGTGTAAGTGGACTCTTTGCTGTCCTGTTCATTTGTTATATCCATCCATCCATCATCCATCCATCCATCCATCCATCCATCCATCATCCATCTATCCATCCATCCATCTGTCATCCATCCATCCATCCATCCATCCATCATCCATCATCCATCCATCCATCCATCCATCATCCATCATCCATCCATCCATCCATCATCCATCCATCCATCCATCCATCATCCACCCATCCATCATCCATCTATCCATCCATCCATCCATCCATCATCCATCCATCCATCCATCCATCCATTATCCATCCATCCATTCATCATCCATCATCCATCCATCCATCTATCATCCATCCATCCATCCATCTATCATCCATCATCCATCCATCCATCCATCATCCATCTATCCATCCATCCATCCATCATCCATCCATCCATCCATCATCCATCATCCATCCATCCATTATCCATCCATCCATTCATCATCCATCCATCCATCCATCATCCATCCATCTATCCATCATCCATCCATCCATCTGCTCATCCTTCCTTTCATCCATCCATATCTGCTTTCTTTCCTGCTTATCAATCCATTGAGCCACTCACCCCCCCATCCTTCCTTCCATTTAACCAATAGTGAATGTATGTGGTGGATTAGGCCCTGAGATGAGGATTACAGTGTGCTATATGGACATGGTCTTTGCTTGTCTGTGGAGGGCCTAGCCCAGTCCCTGACATACGGTAGTTGTACCCGATCAAAGGTCCACATTGTTCTTGTAAAGATGAGATGTCAGAGAATTTTACACTTGTGCTTATTTTAATGGCAAAAAGAATCAACTGTGCTGAGAACATGAGTAAATCTAATGAAGACAATTTTAAAAAGTTAAGTTACTGAAGAAGGATCAGGAATTAAAATCTTGGCCCTGTAGGACTCTGCAGTGGGGCCAGGATTAGAGGGAGTAGGTGGGATGCTCAGGGTGTCTGGTTTAGGGGTTGCTCATTTCCAGGGACAACTCAATCCCTTATTTTTATTGAGTATGAGTAGGCATCACAGGCATTGGGTGAGCCACCACTAATCAGGCTTCTTTCTTCCTACACTTAGTAGCTGCTCTGAAAGAAATGTTGTGCTGAGAGCTGGGTTGCCATTGCTCTCCCAAACTTCACCAACATATGGTTTCTGTGAGTTGAACGGCTTTTGATGGTCCCCAGGTGAGAGCAGCGCTGCACATTCCTATCCCCCTGTGGACATTGTAGTATAATGGTTCCCAGCTCTGTTCCATGCTAAATTACCTTTGGCAGCACTGCAGGAAAAGGCAACCAGATAGACCACCTCATGAGGTTGCTAGGTGGGTTAGATGAGCTCACATTCCTGAACTTACAAGATCAAAATCATGTTAGCCTAGCATGGCTCCAACAACTACCACACACAGAGTGTTTGGTGCTTAAAACAATGCAGATTTGTTCTCTGCCAGTTCTGGAGGCTAGAAGTTCAAGATTAAGGCAACAGCATGACCTTGCTTGAAAATCCTTAGGGCTTTCAGTGTGATTCACCTAACAGGGTCTTGCCAAGGGCTCCAAACAGCTTCTCTTTGTCTGCCCTGAACACTGTAAGCACTATGGGATCTGCAGGATCATATGGCCCAAGTACTGAGTGACTTACCTGTAGTCTGGACCTGCTGGAAACCTTCTGTTATTTGGGGACCTACTCTAAACTAGCAGCTTCTAGGGTTGTTTCCTAACAGACTGGAATAGCATACTCAAAGATGAATATGCTGCCCCTCAAATGCAGAGAAGCATTTTGGGTTTCTGTGCTGTGCCTCTTTCTTGGTAGTGGGACAAGGCAAGCTGCTACAACTTATTCTCCTCATCAAAAGAGTTATCTTATTGTGCACCACCCCAAAGTACTGGACACCTGAAATTTTCCTGAGGCTGAAGCCTTCTGCATTTTTGTCAGATTTGTTTCTCACCTTCTGATCTGCAAATGTATTACCAGGAGGTCTGGAGTAATTGTCTCATCTTTCTCACTTGCCCAAGCCATCAATGTCAGGCACCAGTGTGAGGTATTATGGAAGTGACAAGTGACCAAGATCTCTACAAAATAAATTGTGATATACAGATGGAGGTGTGTGTGTATTTTAATGAATAAGAGGGATAATAATCCACAGTCAATAATATACCCACACCAGGACAAATATTGTTATACACAGAAGATGTGAACAGAATGCATTCATTTCTAGTTGATTGAATACATTCCTATATTTAATATACAACATACATTTAAATTGGCCAGGAGCTTCCCACATTTAAGATGGTCCAGGAAGGCAACATTAGCTTCTGTGACCACAGAATCCTTGAATGGGAAAGGTAATTCCATGAACTGTAGATAACATTCATCACATTAGTTAAGACAAACTGTGTCTTTGAAAGGTGATTCCTGTAAATCTCTAATTCACAAATGACTCAAAAGGCATCAAAACCTTAGACCTGATGTGGATCAGTGCTCCTGACTACCCTTCAGTGACAGCTGGCTGTCTTCTCTTCTGGCGCTTACTCCATTGCCAAGTTAAGTGAAGTAGGGTCCTGGATCCAGCTGTGGAACTGTGGTCTTATGATTCCTGCTGTTTCAGAGTCACAGCTGGGCTAATCACTTGCTGAGACTTTGGATGCAAACCACCCACCTGGTTGCTATTCAAGGCAGTGGTAATTGGGATGTTCACATGTCAATTCACCCAGCATAGTTGTGATCTCCTTTCTGCTGTCTGGGTAAAGCTAAAGCAAGTGTGTGTGTGTGTGTGTGTGTGTGTGTGTGTGTGTGTGTGTGTGTGTGTGTGTGTGTGT
>CAJQZJ010033539.1:779864-799467 GCA_907164525.1 Lophiomys imhausi | reverse complement strand
TGTGTGTGTGTGTGTGTGTGTGTGTGTGTGTGTGTGTGTGTGTGTGTTTTCCTCCAGAGAACCCAGGAACAAACACAGAGTAGAGTCTTGGAAATCTAGTTTAGAAATCATGTGCTTTGAGCTGTCAGTTAGGAGAGAGGTTAATTTTTCTACTCCATTTTGGACAGCCCTTGCTCAAGGTGAGTTTTCTGGTGGCACCCTCATAGATCTTAGGGTTGGTTCCTCACTTCAGGAACTTAATGCTGTCCATGCCTTAGAGAGATGATATACACTTACTCTTGAAAAATGGTGTAAGTTCTGTAATATTTGTTAAAGGAATGTATCAAATTTATACATCAGTATTGTGCAAACAGGAACATTAAATCATAAGATCTGATTTATTTTTGATTTATAAATTTTAGGTTTTTGAGAGGGGATGCTCTGTAACTCAAGCCAGCTTAGATCTCACAGAAACCCTGCTTTCTCTCATGTCTTGGGTACTGGGATTACAGGCATGAACCATCATATCTGGCCAGAGATGATACATATTTGATGTCAGACAGTAAAGGTACACTACTGGTACTGGTAGCTGAAAGCAAAGTGCTTCTGGTGAGCTGTAGTAAGAAGCATCCAGAAAGAGCATTTGGCAGATGAGTAGTCTGGCTTATGGTAAATTCTTGGCTAGATTATACCCAGCTGCTCTTATATAGAGGTTTGCTCAGGTACCTCAACTCTATATGGTATGCAATGCACACAAAGATCTTTATGTAACTGAAGTTAGAGCTCTCTATATAGAATTTTTAAGGGTAAATAATATCCATGGTTCGTGAGGTAGATAGGTAAATATGAGTTTAATATCAGGAAACATTCAATAAAAATACATACTTATATGCTAGGGGAAAATTATTTAATGTATGATATACATTAGTGTACTAGTGTACTAAATAAATTTATGTACAGGAAGTAGTTTAATTAGAATATCAACTTTGGGGGTTGATGATGAAGAGTAGTCTTCCTTCTTGATGTCCTGAGAGGGTATGACCTCATATCTGGTTTACAAGACCAGAGTAATAGTTATACTATAAGGGCATGGATTTAGTTTTAGTAGGTTGTTTCAATTAATCCTGAAGTTGGTATTAGAATTAGGATAATGGAGAAGTAGCTAATGGAGGCTAGTTGAGCAATAGTAATGAATGGGTGTGCTATAGGTTGACCCCCCCAATTCAGGTAAGGATAAGCAGATTGGCTTATATAAGCTAAAATTCAGAATATGATTTGGGAGATTGGTCAAAATATAAGGCTGCATTGTTTTGATATATGAAGTAAGGAAAGGAAAATAAGGATAAGGATAGAGATAATTAAGGCTAGCATTCCTAATTTGTTGGGAATTGATCGAAGAATAGCATAGGCAAATAGAAAATGTCATTCAGGTTTAATGTGTGGAGGGGTGTTGAGTGGGTTAGCTGGAGTATAATTGTCAGGGTCGGGGAAAATAAGACTAGAGTTATCCTGACACCAATGGTTGGGGGATTTGGTAATACCCATTCATTTGGTAGTAAACCCATGGTAGGTAGTGTTTTCACACAAATGATGTCTAACCAATTCTATGTGATGAAGATATAATAATGAAAATTGTTTCTTTAAAAAACTATTTCAAAATTGGGCTGTGTTCTTTAAAATATTCACCTAGAAGATTATAAGATTGGTGATATTTGAAGCATTTCTTGAACTCCACACACAAACATGTTTTTGAATGTTCATTTGTGGTGGCAAGCTCTGATTCTTCTCATGTAGATCTGATTTGGGGTAAACATCTACTATAATTGGAACCAAACAGGCAATTAAGAGGAATGACGTTTAATAAACTGTGAGATGGGAACAAAATCTTACAACAAAATCATGTCCTTTTGCTGTAATGTGGAAAGTGGGTTTTAGAATGCATGGTATTTATAATCCTTTTTGCATTTTTACAACAATAAGAAACATGCCCTTAGTGTGGATTCATGTTTGCCAATATGGAAACTTTCCTGAAGGATTTGTAACCTACAACAATCAGTTCTATGGTATTTTCAAATAAAAAAGAACCAGTACGGACCTCCGCCAATAGGTAATTATGGTAAAGACGTAAGTGATGCATGGGGCGGGGTGGGGGGGAAGGCCTGAGGTACACTACTGAGATACCGGTTAACTGTTCTGTACTCCGTAGATTGCTCAGCATTCAGATGGTGGCATGGTATCCTTAGGGCTTGGCATTCGCTTACCCTTATGTACTTGTAAATTCCTTCCTGGTGCTTCCAAGTCAAGTCTGAACAGTATTCAACTCATTCTTCCTTCACTCGAGTGGAAAAAAACAACACAAAAGGCAAAGGTACGTATTGAAGGGTGCCCTGTGACAAAGTGAGACTTGTGTCCGCTCTTACATGGTGAGGCATGCTATAAAGTGAGTGTTCTGAAGGTCTGTCACATGACTAAGATTGGGGCTGGCTCTTAGGGTAGCCAAATACTATTTTGGGGTACTTTGAAGAACATTTTCTGAGGTGAAGGACCGTGTACTAGGAACTGTGATTTCACAGCTTCTTGGGCTCTCAGCCTGGATAAATTTCAGAGTAATATGTATTCCTCGGCTGAAGCGGACTTCTGTTATTGAGGTGAAATGATTTTATTAGTACTTTCCCAAGTTTTATGAAATGTTGCCATTTAAATTGACCACTGATTTGGACTTGTGGAGAAGAAAGAGAAGAGATAAGATGATATCAGTTTTCAGTCAATATAAAAACTATTAAAGACCAGTGCCAAAAGGCATTAAGCATAAAATTTGTCTTCCATAAATACTAAGTGACATCTAATAGTTTAAAAAGATCTCATTACCACTTCTAATTGAAATAAATGGTCTGAAGATCACTAAAAATCTTACTGCTAAGTTTCCATAATGTTACTATATAAACAAAGTAAAATCTACTTCATACAGAACAGGTCAGAGAGATAAGAAAAATAATTGGTATATATTCTCTACTAACCAAACTCATAATGAGCAGAGGTGAGAAATTCCAAGATTTTTTTCCTCTAAGAACACAGTAAGACTGAAGATGCACCTACCATGCCTGACATGAAGAATATCATTATTCAATTATCTCATATCTATTTGACAAGTTATTTTAAGTAAGAGTCATGCAATAATTCACTATTGTTATTTTATTCATTCCTTACTTTTTATACAATTAATAATTAAAATGAGATCATTTAATTTTAACGTATTCAAATTTAATGGAAACATGTCATCTATTGAATAGAATTTTGCCTAGATATTTCACCTTTGCATTTTATATTCTGTTTTACTCTTTAAAAAATTTAATACATAAAACTTCAAATGGTCACATAGGAAAAATAGTTGAAGTAACCCATGTGTTATTGTTTTGCATTGACTGCTTTTCTTGGGATATGTTGTGTTATGATCCAGGTGTGATATCCCAAGTTTACTCTCCTAAAAGGATTCTTGGAGTCACTTCTGGGGGTATGGGTTCAATTGTATAACTGGGAGTGTCTGCATTACCTTAATCCATGCAGACTACAACACTTACCAAAGACATAGGCTGCGAAGCATACACAGATCCCTGAAGTTCCACATTTGTTCCTTCAACTCTGCCCAGAAGAAATATGTTAGCACTTATTTATGTTGTGGAGAATTTTTATTGATAGCGAATGTGATTTTGCATGTAGGGGTATATGTCAGTGAGTGTGGTATATGTGTGTGTGTGTGACACAAACATACATGAGTGTGCCTACGAAGGCCGGAGGAAGACACATGGGTGACTTGTTCTACCTCTCTCTGCTTTACTCCTTTGAGACAGTGCTTTTCACTGAGCCCAGAGTTAGGCTGGTGACAGACACTCACCAGCGATCCTCTTGTCTCCATCCTCTCTGCTGTGGGGTTACAGGTGTGTGGAGCCATTCTTGGCTTTTTTTTTTTTTTTTACTTTATTTTTTTATTTCTTCAAGTTACATCTCAATCGCAATCCCCTCCCTACTCCCCTCTCCAGTCCCATCCTCCCACTCTCTTCCATTCTTGGCTTTTTTTCAGGAGTGCTGGGGATCTAATCTCAGGACCTCATTCCTGTACAGTAAGCAGTGTTAGACACTGAGCCACCTCTTGGCTCCTGTAGGGAAGTCGTCTTGTTCTTACTGATGCCTGCAAGCAGCAACTGAGATACAGTCTTCCCTGCTAATGTGAAATACAAAATTTTGATGATTTTAGGAGAATTATTTCTGCTGAAAACAATGCTCATAGCCATCTCATAGCATTGCAGGATTAACTCAATGATATAATATATGTGAAGCTACTTTGTAAATATTAATGAACTTTTCAGATAAGGTGTTCTTGTGGGCAGTGTAAATCACTATGCTTACAGGAATTTGTTTTTAAATATTGAAGAGTAGAGCCACTGTACTCAAAAAAATTTGGAGAGCAACGAGAGGTGGATCAAGAAAGTGTCAATAGACTATATGAAAATTTCTAGCATGACAAATTGAAATTTCACATTTAAAACCATGCATGTGTAAGAACACCTGGTCTGTATAAATACACAAAGCTGGGCCTATGTTAACAAGTTTCATGTGAAAACTAATTTTACCTAGCATTGCAAAGATACAGTTGATAAAATGAAACACATTTGTAGTGCGCAGTGCACTGTTTTTATCTATGAATTCATTGTGAAATGATTCAGTCAAGTTAGCACATTCATTCTTTAACTTGTTTATCATGCTGTCTTTGTGATAAAAAAAACATTTGTGATCTAATCTCCTAGCAATTGTCACATGAACAAAACATTATTATCAACTCTAAGCACTGTACTGTGTGATAGAACTCCACAATTTATCCTAACTGGAACTTCATACCCTTTAACCAATATGTTCCCAGTTACACTCCACTTGAAAAGTGATTTTAGTACTAAGTCATGTTATGTCTCAGGTCAGTCATACCTAAGCATTCTCTCTCTTATGTTGCTGAAACCTATGCATATTGTTACTGATTCCTATTATCTTTGTCATTTCAAAATGTCATTTTCCTATTCTTTAAGTTAAATTTCTTCACTTACATATTATACCCCTTTATGCCTGTCCTTTTCTTAAAATTAAAATTTTGTGTTTCCTGTTCATGATACTTTTTTCTTCCTCTTTTCCCCCTCTTCTGGTTGTTTGCCAATGATTTCTATGTATTAAGGATATTCATCATGTTTTAAAAGCTGTTGCAAAGATTTTTTTTCCAAATATAAGTATGTGTTCAGTTTAGAATCTTATGTATTTTTGTGTGTCCATAGATTTAAATTTCTTTTTTCCCATTTATTTATTTTTTCACTTTACATCCCAATTGCAGTCCCCCTCCAGTCTCTCTTCCCAGACCTACCCCCACCCAATCCCTCATTCCCTCTCCCCTTCTCCTCGATTTAAATTTCTTGTGTGTTATACTTTATCAGTGATTTTTAAGCTATTTTTCTGAGCTGGAGGAATACGGATGGTAGATATTCAAATAGAATGGAGTTAGAATTTTATTTGTTATTTATTTGGAGAAGTTTTAGAATTTTATTTATTTATTTGGAGAAGTAGTTTCATCTCCCTAAACCTCATTCATAAAATGGCTATAACCCCACCCACTTCTTAAGCTTCTGTGATGAATGAATTAGATATACTATGTGAGGAGAGCCTTATATGATATCTAGCATAATGGCTATTAAAAACAACTGGCTAATATTTTAACATTATGCAAAATTAATGATTGTAAGTTATTCTTAACCTGAAGGTCATATTTCCAGTTATTTATCTCTTTGCCATTCTATTGAGAAAACATCATTACTTCATAACTAAAATTAATTAAAAATGTTTTTAACTCTTAACAAGAACAACAACTTTTTGAATATGATGTCCTATGATGTTATCTAGCTCTCAGGAGTCTTACATGGGGAGAATACAAGTTGAAGCCTAGCCTAGGCTGAATAGTGAGTTCTAAGCTAGCATCAGAAACATAGCAAGACGAGTCTCAAACCAAAGTACCGACCTACAGTCCAACTAGTGTTATTGCATTAGCTTCAGTTTATCATACACACACACACACACACACACACACACACACACACACACATAAATGTAGAAATCAAATTAAAAATAGCTAAGATTCTCTTTTTTCTTTTTGGTTTTTTGAGACAGGATTTCTCTGTATAACAGCCCTGACTGTCCTGGACTTGCTTTGTAGACAAGACTGGGCTCAAACTCCCAGAGATCCACTTGCCTCTGCCTCCTGAGTCCTGGGATTAAAGGTGTGTGCCACCTCACCTGGCTCCTTTTCTTATTGAGATCCATGGTGAGGAAATACTGAACTAACAGACTTCCCAATATGGATCCATTCTTACATAGCTGTAGGAGTAATGATGAAGTAACCAAGATGTGTGAGAAAAAGAATTAACAAGAATCTTGCTATTCAATCTTTATCACATTTTTTCTACTTTATCTTTTATTTTGTGAATCCACCTTTAATCATTTGTCTTCAACAAGCATTGTCATCATGTTGATATATTTGGCTTTAGGACAATAGTTTTTTTTCTTTGTTTTGTTTTGTTTTTAAGTGATATCTGTTTAGGAGGCATAGGTGATAATTAACCATTCTTGGCTCCCACAGTTATCTTGTTTTGAACCAGAAAGCAGAGACTCTGGTGGGAGGCAGCGGATCTCTTTTCAGAGCAAGAAAAGATAATTTTTTTTCTTTCTGCTCTGTATAATTAAGGAAATTCCTCCCTGGCTCTGGCAATATGTCCTCCTCCTTCCTTTCACTTGTCCACTCTGTCTCTCCCCCCTCCATGTTCTACCCTTTTCCGGTTCCCAGTCAACTCCCAGGCCTTTTAGTGGAAGGTACAGGCTGGGGCTTCTTGCCAGATGCTATGTCAAATTGAAAACCCTTATAAGAAAAAATTGAAGTGACATTCATTTTAATTTAAATATTTGGCTTTGCATAACAGTAACAACTCAATGTGTAACAAAGGTAAAATTGGAAAACTCTACAAGGAATACCAATTTAGCAAATCTCAATTTATATTTAAACCTCCACTTAAAGGTCAAATGGATGGATATTCTTAAAACTAAAAAAAGTCAGTGAAGCAAGGATTAAAAATGGAGCGTAGGAATAGTATGTTTGCAGAGAAGATGTGTAAATCAGGAGCCAAATTCAGCTGAGTTTGCAAAAATGGATACACCCAACACTCCCGGAGCTCGCCATCAATCATTCAATAAAGATACAACCATTTTAAAGGACTTCTGTATCAATGTAGAATGCAACCCTGCTGCATTATGAAGCACTCCTCCGGGAAGCTCTTGATTGACAAAAATAGTACTGCTTTAAGTAGTAGCAGTGTTTTCATGGCCAGAAAGTAATAAAGCTATAGATGAGCTCCGTGAAAAGAAAATATTTGACATAAAACACCCCAAAACAGTTCTCAGGACGTGGTTCCCACAAGATTAGGTTAAGGTGCAAAGTAGCTCCACCTAATGTGGAAGCTGGTAATTTGATAAGTGGTTAATTACATCCAAGACCCTGTCATCTGAAAGCATCCCGAAGAGAAGAGAGAATGGGATTAGTCGCCACCTGGGATGACAGATGCACTGTATCACTACTTGCTTAGGTTTTTGCAGAAGGAAACAAGTCAGGAGATCCATCTTGCATCCATTATACATTACAATGGAGCCAGAGGGTATGCAAAGTAATTTACTCTTGGAGACCTACTTCATTACAGAGAGGTAGTGGAGAGTTGCCATTAGATTGACTATGTTCACGCTCAGTTTTATTGCCGTGTCATTTTAAATCAAGAGTTTTTACTGCTGCTTTTGGCATAGCAATTTGGGCCAGGGCTATGCTAATGGGATCTTCAAATGGTTATGCTTACCCTAGAAATGTGGTGAATGGAATCTTCTATCTTCTGATGGCTTATTAACACATGGTAGCTATGTCACTCTGAACTGTTGGGCCATATTAGGCTTGCTTTCTGACAAGAAGTGTCGAACCAAGACTGGAGATGTAGTTCAGTTGGTAGAATACTTGCATGTTAGCCCAAAATGCTAGGTTTGAACCCCAGCATCTTGTTGTGGGGCATGCCTATAATCCAATATTGGGAGATAGAAACAGGAGAATCAGAAGTTCACTGTTATCCTTAGCTACAATACAAGTGCAAGGCTAGCTTGAACTACAAGAGACCCTCTATCCAAAAATGAAAGAAAACAACCACAATTGTGATATTCTTAGTCACCCCAACAAAGCTGGTTTGGGAGTCATATGCTAAGTTATATTAAAAGAGATTTTGGAAGGAAGGGAGAGGGTGATGCTGCTATTTGCAAGCAGGTATATTGAAAAGCAAGAGCTTGCCAGTTAACGGAAGGTGTTCTCTGAAGATGTCTTCATTGGCTTTGATTTTATTAATTGTGATAATTAGACTTACTCTTCATCTGACCATGTGTTAATCAGTTACGGACATGTTTGGTTAACCTCCTCACATCTGGAGGGGGATGTCTTAGTTTGTATTCCTTTCCTCTTTTACCTCGCCTCATGAATTTGCAAAAAACAAAATGCTATTTTAAATTCCCACTTCAATCCACTTTGTAATTCAGCTTTGTACAAGTAAGAAGGTGGACTAGCATAAGCCAGATCATAACTGTAACATGAGTGTAGTTGTAGTTATTCAGGGAAGAAAGGTTTCATTCAAATATGACAGGCCTCTGGAGCAGAGGTTACTTTGGTTGTTCTTATTTTATAGATGAGGAAACTGAAGCTTAAAGAGTTTGAGTGAATTATGCAAAAATCAAACAATTAGCAAATTTCACTTGAAAACCAGGTGTACTGACACCAGTGCCTATGGCTGCAATTGTGAGATTTGACAACTAAAAACATTGCATTGTGAGACTTGACATTGGTCTCTCCCTATTGAGGCTTAGGAAAAGGAAGTGGATATACCCTGTAGCTTTTACATTGTAAGAAACCTTAGTAGTATACGATGTAAATTTCCGTGATATAGTGGAATGAAATCATGGTTTGTATTTGACTTAGAATATAATCCTTTCATTGACCCAAAATGTGTTTTAAATATGATAGACAACAGGAAAAGCAGTGATTTGTAAGTTAAATCATAGCAATTTGATTAGGAAAGTCCCTATTAAGCTTGGATATTCATGGTCTTGTTGTATGTTTTCTTACAGTACGTAGAGTTAGGCCTCACTGCCTATGTTTGGCTGCAACTGTGTTATATGCAAAACAAAACATCACCTCTCACCTCTCTTAGCAAAGCTCAGAGCTGTGGGAGCTCTAACCATGCTAAATCCAGGCTTTCCTATGTTGGTTGATGATCCACTCTTAAGATCCAAGGCTCTCCCTTCCTTTTGATAATATAGAAAATAATATGAAGGCAGCAGCCATTTAATAAAAATGGTTCTTTTTGTAGGCCAATCCTAGACATTAATTCGCTGCTGTTATAACCGGCAGTATAGTTTTGATTATCCAGAATGGCTGTCTGGCATCTGGGGTAGAATTTGGAAATAGTTGATAGTCATTTTGGTACAGAAATTAGCTGGTGGGTAGGTTCCTTATAAGATCTAAATCCCAACAATTAAGTAAACATGAAATGAACGCAATGTGAAAATTATCCAGTCTAGTTTCATGAGGAGTGGACATCTACAAGGGAATTATCCTTCTGTCTTAATCTTATGGGTAGCTTCACTATTGACACAAGCAAGGTCCTTCAGCAATAATTATTCTTTGAAAGATACACTTTGGCATATATATTTTTATTTATCTGCTTTAAAATATACCTAAAATTTTCAAATAAGCAGCTAATTTGTATAGTCATGTATTTAAATAATCTTGAGAGTAAATATTTGAAATTCCATTAGAATCTCTTTGGAAATACCAAATTCCTAGTTGTTATACGAAATAGTTCTGATGAGACTTGGCCTGAATTTTATCTGTGAAATTGTGTGTTTTAATGGGAATAAAATCTAGACTACCATCAACTTTTGACTGTGAACCCTCTACCAGGGACTCCCAGTAACCACACTGGTCTCAAACTCAAGTAGGTGATTTTCATTATCCTTTCTGTCCTTTATTGTGATCTCAGCCCTGAAGAAGCCTACTTAACAGGTGTCCCTCCCCAACCTGACCTCCTTCATTGGAGACACTACCTCTTGGTTCAGAGCCTATAGGGCCTCACTAACCCTCTTTTATCCCTGTTTCTCCAGAAATGATTTGCAGCCTACTTTCAGGATCTCCTCCTCCCAACACTCCATTCCCTGAGTACTCCTCCTTATGGTATGGACCAGATTTCCCTAGCTCTTTCTAACAGTCCGTTTCTCTAATTCCATCTCTATTCTTCTCTGCCACCCATTGCCCTGCAGAAGTCCTCTCTACAGCTGCTACACTTTGTAATTCAAAACTTCCTATTTTCTATCTCATAATTTTTGAGTGAGTGTGAAAGAGTAGCCATGCCTGATATAAATTATATCTTTTTTCTTAAGCATGCCCATTTCTTCTGCTGACTATCATTGGGCATGTTCGATTCAGAATGTGGCTATATGATCACATACAAAGAGTAGTGGAAAGGCTAGGGATATAACAAGGTTAGAAGAGTGGTTATTTAGGACACAAATCATCCATGAACAAATACACAGCTGGAGAGATGGCTTAGCAGTTAAGAGCACTTGTTGCTCTTTCAGAGGACCCAGGTTTAGTTTCTTACATCCACATGTTGGCCCATGGCCATCTATAACTCAAATTCCAGGGGTATCTTGTGCCCTTTTTTGTCCTCTAGGACATGTATGCAACTGGTGCACATACATACATGTAGGAAAAATGCTCATACACTGTTTCTTTAATGAAAAATTATCAAATATTTGGACCTTCAACAAAGAATATATATATGGCTGAAAATTAAGTAAATGAAAATATACTTAATGATAGCACCATTAGTCATCAGAGAAATGCAAAATAAAACCACAAAGAGACATGCCACAGTTAGAATGGATAGAATTAAAATTCCCATTAGAACCAAGTGCTATCAAGAGTCTACAAGTGGAATTCTTAAGCATTCTGGTGAAAAAAGGCATGAGGCAGCCATTTTGGAGGATAATGTGGAATTTTCTTACAGAGTGGAGCATAAACTCCCCAAATAACCAAGTGACATCCCGTGCTTAGCTGTTTACTCAAGAGCCATCAAAACAGAGGCCTATAGAGACCTATATATGAATATGCACAGCAGCTTTACTTAAAATATTTCTAAAATGGAAGCATGCTCATCTACTCCATAATGCAAAAACCCCAAATATTCATAAATTCCTGGTGTGGAATAAACTCAGCAACATGAAGAACCACACCACCATTTCCAATAACATAGACAAACCTCAGAGTCACTGCATCGAGTGAGATAGGTCAGACGCAGAAGTTTGTATCTTGATTCCATCTATGTGACATTTTAGGCAACATAAAACTGTACTGAAAGTAGATCAATGACTGCCCTGAACTAAGGATCACGAAGGAACCCAGGGCAAACATTTAAGATGACAGTGATACATAACTTGATTATGGTTATATGACCACATGTATTTGTTCAAATTCATTTGTAAAAAATAGACACTTATACATAGGTTGTTTTTAAAAAGCTTGTACCAAGTCTTATGAAGCTCTAGGAGAACATATAGAAACCATCATAAAATCCTAATTAAAGTAAAAAAAATTAAAGTTATTAATAGTCTGTCTGTAACCATGCTGTGCTGTCTTGTAACATTGAACATTTTCTCAGTGCCTTTGTTTCCTTATATATACAGTAAGGTAACAACACTTGTATGAAATACACAAACATGCCTAGGACACAGTAAGTGCTCGATGCATCTGTCATGTTGAAGTTGCTTTAATTTCTGTTTGACAAGAGGCAGGCGTGTTGTATCAGTATGTGCTATTGAGGTCCTATGGAAAAGAACTTGGAGATTGCTACTATTTGATTTTAAAATTGATGATTATGTTGCTGAGTGGTGATTCCTGTTAACATTCTTTCTAGTTATATTATTATGTGATAGGATTACTGTGAAGTTTAAGGTTCAGCCTATGCCCTCATGAACTCACTGTGGAAATAGAAAATTTCAAAGGCACTACATCTACTGTGATAAGTACTATGGTGTAACTACTGTTAAGTTTCCCCTGCTTCAGTAAATAACCTCCCACCCAGGCCCAATAAGCAACCCTATTTAAATTCTACAAGTCTCTCTCAACACACAAAAGACATGAAAGTTGGAAGGGAACTTGGAAAGAAGGGTTTCAGTGGAAGAAAGGGTTGGAGGACGGTGAGACAGGATAATAGGAAAAGATATATATTCATCATGTGGTGTGTGTGTGTAACTATCAAAGAATAAAAAAGTAAAAATAAACACCCTTGGAACACTAATACATAAGGCAAAGATTTACATGGAGTCACTATATTGATAGCCAGAGAACACAAAGAATGTGGTTGTAGCTTTTTCCCATTTGTGTCTTAGCATTGTGGAAGATCGAACACAAAGCAAAACCTTCTAAAGAGGGTAGTGTAGGTTTTAATTGAAGCATAAACCATGTACTTGGTTACTGTGTGATCAATATTGGCAATGGCTATATTCCAATCTGATGAAGAAGCCTAACAAAAGCATTGTTTATTGCCCAACCCTGATATTACTTGGCAGATTCTGTTTCTTGAGCAAGATTGGTTTGCCGACCACATGCAGATAAACACCTCTGAGAGAGCCAACCTGTCTCCTGAAAAGGGAGTGATTTTTATGGTGGTTATAAGACAGGATCTCCAAACCAATCTTAAGTCCCCAAAAGCAGGGACAGAGCCACATGATCATTGAATACACTACAGAGACAACATGTGGCTGTCTCTTGGCACTTGATCACTGCCAGTCACATGCCCTCTTTATATGGACTGCCAGAAATAAATCCCTGTGACAGAGCTTGGATAGTGAAGATGACTTGGTGGCTGTTCAGTTAAGAAGCATAGACTTGTGCAGAGGACAAGAAAACAAGTGTGACCCAGGAAAAGTACTATAAGTCTACTGTTCTTAAGGCTTGGATCATAATGGGTGGCATACTTCAGCTTACTATTGCCCTTCACATATTATCTGGTTTTTATTAATATTGATAATTACATTCATTATATATTTTCATATTTATTTTATTCCATTATGCAAGCGTGTTATGTGGAAGAACTCAAAGATGTCTGAGGCATAATTTATCCCCAAGAGAATTTATAATCTCGAGGAAGATATGCATAGATAGACATGCACATGTATAGAGCCATCATATATAAATACATAAGTATATATACCATTTTAGATGTGAATGCCAAGAAGAAATATAAACAGAGTTCTATGGGAGTGCCAAGGAGAGACTTGTTCATTTTGGCTGCGATCTGAAGACTCTTTGGAGAGGAACTGTAATGTAAAGAATAGGTAACAGATCTTACTGGGGAAGCAACAGAGTGGGCTAAGCACTGGAAACTGTAGGCAGGCCTGTGGATTGCACACAGGTCTCATCTATTATGTGAGCTTTTGTATGTTCAGAACCTTGCCAACGACGTTCTTTGAATGAACAAGGCTTTGAGAAAGCAAATGCAGGATTTAAATGGGTGAGTGGCCTCCTCTGTAGCAGTGGAGAAACTTAGAATGACATGAGAAGCTGCACAGATGTGGGCTGTGCTGCCTGCTGTCTATCACTAGGGCAGCATATTATAGAAATCAATAATGTAAGGGAAGGGGAGGGGCAGCTGATTTTAGGCCATGATTTCAGAAGTATCAAGTGACTATGGTCACTTGGCCCTGTGGGACATGTGGGGAAGGAGAACATCATGGGAAAGTTCATGGTAGTACAGAGTTGCTCACACATCCTTACTGGGATTAGAAAGGAGGAGATGAATGAGCCAGGATCTCCACATACCATTCAAATACATGCCACCAGTGATGAATTCTTCCAGACCCTGCTTCCTAAAGTTTCAATCACCTAATAGCACCCATTGTCCTAGCTGGGGGGCCAAACCTTTAACATGAGAATTTGAGGAATACTCCAGGTCCACATTATAGGAGAGGTGGGCTGCTGAGGGACCTCTCTGTGGTCCTTGTTAGTTTAGAATTTATTCTAAGAACTGGGCACCTGTCAGATACACTGATCTGAAGAGTTTACCCAAACCTATTTATTTTGTGTAGGAAATAAAATATGTCTTTGTCATTTTCAGATATAGGGCAACTGGATACCTCTATCATTTCACTATAGATAATTTCATAGGAAGGCTGGCAGAAGATTTACATAAGAGAAGAATAACAGTTGTAAAAAAAAATACTGAGCAAGCTTTTTTTGAGTCTTTGGTATCTGTCTCCTTCATCTTACTTCAAAGTAAAGCAGCCCCTTTACCACAGATCCTTCTCACACACTTATTTTGCTAGATAAATGCTCATTTTGGGACATTAAAAATCTTCAGGAACAGGATTAGTAAGTCAGTAGTTAAGAGTACTTGCTACTTTTACAAAGAGACTCTTTAGTTCCCAGTACCCACCTCAGGTGGCTCACAACTGCTTGTAACTCCAGCTCCTGTGTATCTGACACCCTTACCTACCCTCCATAAACACTGGAACATGCATGTGCATGTGCACATACACACACATACAAATACAAACTTCAAAATGTTAAAATAATTTTAAAAAATTGGATTGGGTCCTTTGAAATATTTTGTAATATAATACATTTTAAAGTATGATCATTATAACAATTTCAGATGTCCCTCTGTAGAAATAATTAAATTGTTTAACAGTATTTATATCATTATTAATTGATTGGTGGCTTTTAATCCTTAACCAGCCATTATAAATGACCACACAGACACCATGTGGATTTCAATAAGCTTTGGCTTGAATTGAACAACGTTGACCAATCTAAGCTAGCTCTTAATTCTATTCCCCAAAATATGACCCCATATATACATACATCCTCTTGGACTGCTGTTCTCCATGCTATGCTCATGTTCCAGACCACATGGAATGATGTTCTTTTCTCTAACCCATGGCGTATGTGCTCCTTCTTCCTGTTCCTGGCTTTTTCTCTTGGAAGCTTCTCTTACCCATCAACCCCTCTGCTTCAGAAGTTCGCGCACCTTAGTCCCACCTACCTCTGTCTCTGCCCAATCTCAGGCCTCAGCATTTATTCAACTAATCAGAGAATTCCTCAGAAGGGGTGGTAACCAGATCTCAGCACTGACATCCACCCTCGTTAGACCTTCCCCCAACATCCCTCAGTTTACACATGTCACTGAAATATACGTGCTTATGTATGAGTTTAAAAGAATAAACTTAAGGCGCTGCTCTTGCAAAGGGCCTGAGTTCAATTCTCAGCACTCATCCCAAGTGGTTCATAATTACCTTATGTAACTCCAGCTACTGGCCTCTGCCGGCACCTGCACATATGTGTGCACACAAACACATAAAGAAAAATAAATATATTTTTAAAATATGAAAGAATAAAGTTAGCAAAAAAGGTTTTCTAATCTTAGATCTGGTTTGGGAGAACTTCTAAAAATGTATACTGCTAAGATTCTTCAGCCACTTTTTCTTAGAGTGGTCATTCCGTTTCCTTCGACATGGCTTAGCCCTCACTGTGTGCATGGGGAATCTAATTTTCTGATATCAAGATTATGTTTTTCTGAACTAGCAACAGAACTATCAAATAAGTGAATTAGGTTTTTACCTCAGTTAAGAAATCATTAGTGCTGTTGATTTCTGTTCAGTAATAACCTTGCACTCTTAACTATAAATAAAAGCAATATGGAGAGGAGTCAAGGCTAGGAATGCAGTTTGGTAATGTAGTAAAACACCACCATGCTGTGTAAGTATGCATTCATGTACAGGGTACATGTGAACACATGGGCAGCATGTTCCTACACGTATTATTGGAATTTTCCTTGGAGGAGCCAGGTGCAGAGGCCTTTTTTTCCCCTTTAGTGATAGGGCACGTCAGTTCTCATTTCCCCTCAGCTGAGCAGTCAGAAGAAGGCAGCCTGCAGTGCCTTCTGGGGCCAGCCAGCTCCTTCCTTCCCCTGGCATCCCAGAGACAAGTCATCTATCCAACCCCTGCCTCCCTACTTTCAAACTGGATGTGGTTTTGTTTTGCATCTTGTAGTTCTTACAGAGATCTGTGCAATTAATTTAATAAGCAGAACAGTGGTAAGAGGCAAAGCTTGCAGATGGGAGAGTTCTTCTAATTGCTGAAAAGACCAACTGAAAGGAAGTGAGCAGGCTTGCTGAGCCACATGGGAATGGAGTTGATGAATTAGTGTGGCCAGTCCAGGAGCTCCCAAAGGCATAGCAGGCATATCCTGGGTGCTGAGCCCGAGGCGTTTTGCATAATCAACCTTCCATGTGGTTGATATTTGACGTCTTAATGTGTCATCCTGAGAACTACAGAATCATGAAATGCAGATCCAAGTTAATCCAAGTTAACCTCTGAACTTGACCCAGTTTCATTTAGATTACCCTTGTTTAAAAATGTAAACTACTGTCTTGACTCTAGCATATGAAATAGTGTCCTGTTTATAAAACCCAGACTGCCTCCCCCTAGTTCCTTTCTGGTTTGAGAAGTCTGTATAATAAAACTGGAAGAATCATTTCATAACATATTTTAAAATATTGAAAATTTAAAAATAATAGTTTCTTTTTCATTTCTGTCCAATTTTAGAGTTAAGAGAAGTTTTTTTTAGGCTTCAGAGTGTTGTTGGTTTTTCTTCTGATTTTACAAAAGAATGCTTTAGTCTTGTTTATGTGAATCAAGTCCAGTCCACATATGAAATTACACTAAAGCCATAATGATCAGTTGTGATTATGTAAATTGTAGGACAGATCTAGCTAGGCATTTAAAATACCCCGCTTGAAAAGAGGGTGTTTAATTGTAATCTTAGATTATTATCAGGATAATTGCTGTTTTGAGTCTTCTTATTTCCATAAGATGTGAAGGCGGGCCCCCGTGGCTCAGTCATGTAGCCAACTGAACCCCCAAGTACAAGGACTGGTGGGCACCTAGTGAATGCAGCCCTGAATGAGAGGGTCAGTTTTCCTCATCGAGGTAGTAAACACACATGCCTACACACGTGCACAATGGCACACACATACATAAACACCAGTGTTAATGTCGGGATAGTTAATATACTTGGCCTCTTAGTTGTCCAACTTGAATGAAGAAATGCAATAGGAATCTGGAAGTCAGCACAGTTCTTAGACAGAAAAGGGCCTTGGCAGTATATGAATATTTCATCAGACATGATGCTTGGACCCAGGCCAATCTTGAGCCCATGGAAAACTAGGGTTCTGGAGTGTGATACTTAAAAATTTTTAGGGAAAAGAAGTAAAAGTTAGATAAAGTTTTGGGCAATAGACCATGAGGCTTAAACTTTATGGTAGTTCACCTTTCTGTCAGCAAAGAGAGTGTTGAAGAAACCAAACTTACAGCTTTTTTGTTATCATGATGGTTTTCTCCTCTTGGTGACAGGAGAAAGCAAGACCCCACTACTCTGGCAGGATGAAGAACGCTGTATTGGATAAGCAGAACCATAAAATGTCTGTGTGTTGCCTCTTAAGGGATTGTGTCATACAACTGAGGGGCCGTTGCCGGTCTGACAATCTGAAGGATAGACCAGCAGTTGAGATTCACAGAGAAGCTGGTGTTGCAGTGTTGAGTCTGAAGGCAGCCTGTGAGCAGAATTCCCTCTTTCATAGGAAATGTCAGTGTTCTCTAAGGTCTTCAATTGATTGGACAAAGCCTGCTCATATTGTTATGCTATGCAGGTATGCAGGATAATTACCTGACTCAAATATACTGACTTATATTCTCTCTCTCTCTCTCTCTCTCTCTCTCTCTCTCTCTCACTGGAGAGTTAAGCTAAGTTAAGTTAAGTGGTCTTGTGCATGCTAAGCAAGCACTCGGCCACTGAGCTACATCCCCAATATCCAAACATTGTTTTTCACGGAATACAAGGTGTCAGATTTTCTTTTATCATTTTCCTACACTATTAAGGTGGTAGAACATATGTAGCATGAGGGTAGAAGGGGGAATACTGGGGCATGAGGGTTACAGTCGTGGTGAGGGCCAAGGAGATGAGAAGGAACAGGGGTGAGAGGAGAAGCAGCCAAAAAAACATAATCAATTAAAATGTACTATTTAAATGGTAATCACATTGACATCATTTCGTAGTGACATCTATATTAATAGCATCTACTATCATGACATAGACTGTGGAAGGTCTTCCAGGGGCAGGTCACCTCCTGACACTGTGTAGAGACAGCTTCGGGTACTTAGAATGGGGGTGGAACAGCAGGGTTAGGGGTTGAGATTTCCACTCTGCTGTTAGTTGTTTTGGCTTCCAGTCTGACAGAGGAGACACCTCTTTCTCTTTCAAGCCTGACTTCTCCCACATAAAGTAGTAATGTTTTCAGAATCCTGCCCTGCCAGAGGCAAATGAACTGGTTACCTTCTTCTTCTTTTCCCTTATGTAACTCCTTTGGAAAAAAAAATCACTGAGAAATCTGACTTCCCCTACCAGTTAACAGCTTTTCATCTAAATGAATGTTTGGGACAAACAGCAAAGAACAGATTCATTGAGCCATTGTCTGGCCTGAAAATCACTGGAAAATGTCATTCTTATCCCACATTGCTGAACTAAAGACTGTCTTGAGATCATGAGATGACAAAAATCAAGATTTGAAGTCATCTCCCCCTTTTTTTTGCAAACTCAATGCATGTGTTGGTTTGCTTAAACAGAACCCCCTGTCCCCCGCCATCTAGAGATATTTATACAGCTTAAAATGAAGGCATGAAGTAGTCAAGGGTCCATTGCTGAGAAAGCACACAAAATAAGTAAAGTCAGAATTAGAACTGAGTTAAATTTATGAAAACACAAGAAAATTTTAACATTAAAAAAGTTCACTATTGAAATGTCTAGATTGTTCATATCAGTGCTGGTATGTTTGAAATGACTGAAGCAAAATTGAGCATAATTACTATATTCACAATATTTAAGTTTACATAACTTGAAGAAGGACATATATTTCTGACATTATACAAAGTACAGATAAGCATTTAGAATTATTCACAATTTTCTTTATGACTCCCAATACTAAGTATGACTCTGTGATGAACTGAGAGTTGATTTAAAAAAATAGAAATTTGTAAAATATCTTTTCAGATCAATTTAAGACAATGAATTTGAGAAATCTGTCAGACTAGTGAATACACTAAGTAATGAGAGTAGGGAGGATAAAAACATTTTACCAATGGAGCCACCATTCCAACTTCTTTTATTATTTTTTGTTTTGCTTTGTTTGAGTCAGGGTTTCATGTAGTCCAGGCTGGTCATGAACTAAGAATTACTTTGGACCTCTCACCCTTCTGGCTCTGCCTCTGGGGTGCTTGGGATGTGCCACTATACCTGGTTATGAAGTTTGCATTTTAATAAGATGAATTGTATTACAAGATCAGCCACATGATAGAAACAATAACACACACACACACACACACACACACACACACACACACACACACACA
>CAJQZJ010033539.1:725033-749369 GCA_907164525.1 Lophiomys imhausi | reverse complement strand
CTTTAGCAATCACTGACTCTCTCCCACTCTCTCCCTGAATTTTGGTTATTTTCTCTTATATGGAAGAGATTATCTAAAACCAACTAGAGAGTTCAAATGTATGTTGATAAGTCCTTCTGGTGTCCATTAAATAGGACCTTTTGCTTTCTTTCAGGGCTCAGGAAAGCTGCCTTGTGCTGTCACAATAGGAATTCAGTAAATGAAGGGAATCTGCCTTACTACAATTGGCTAGGAAGATGGCTCAGTCAGAAAGATGCTACCCTTGCAAGCACACAGGACTAAGTTCTACCCCAGAATTCTCACTTACAAAGGACTGCATGGTGGCAACTACATGTAATCCAGTGCTAAGGAGGTGTAGGCAGTTGGCTTCCTGTAGGTAACCTGGCCTACTTCACGAGCTTCTGGTTAGTGAGAGACCCTGTCTTTCACACACTTATAAAATATTTTGGATCTGAGGGACAACATATGAGGTTGTCCTCTGGCCTGCATACACACACACACACACACACACACACACACACACACACACACACACGCACTCTCTCTCACACACACACACATGATCAGGTTCATAAAGGCCAGCACTGTTCTCATCTGGAGAAACCGTCATATGGCCCCACATGTAGATATTTTGTTAGCATTCCTATTTTTTTATAACTGCGTCAGGTATATAAATTTGGGAAGTGAGTGTGGCAGATGCGTGCCATCCAGTGTTGCACCAAGTAAGAGTGCAAGTGGATTCCTCTCATCACCGCATCTGTGGTGAACCCAGCCAAGGGACGATGCGGATAATGAGGAATCAGCCAGCTCTTCTCTAAGCTGTCAAGAGAAGCCGGTCATACCAGCGAGCAGAAACACGTGCCTCAGAAATGACGACAGCCTGTCTGAATGTTTTGTCATTAAGGGCTTGAGTATTGTAAACAGTTCCCTGAGTAGAGGGTTGAAGAACAACAAAAAGAGGAGTTAAAGAAAATAAAGCGTGGGGGAAATGCTTCACTCATATCTAACATGAGTAATATCTAAGTTGGTATGGAAGTAGCTTGTCCAGGCAGATGACCTCTTCTACATTTTCAAAGGTCAAAGGGAATAAAAGTAGAGTATTGGAGCCAGGAACATAAAAATGAAATGAAGTTCCAATCTCTATTGCCCAAGTGTTTGTCCCAACCAAGTGGCAAAATTGGAGAATTTTTACATAAGATAAGCTGGTAATGTAGGATAAAACATAGATGATTTTTGAAGCAATATCAGGTTGCTCACACCAAAGCAAACTAGGCTTTGGCTTCTAGAATATTCTGATTTTACTCTTATAATGAGTCTAATTAATTACATATTCCTACATCAGATATTCTACAGTATTAGATTCTTGATTTTAAAATCCTCTGCTGGTTTGTGTTACTAATTTCTAATGGGATAAAATCCAAATATTTCCTTGTACAATCACTAATCACTAGATCTTTCTGTTACAGGCAACGGGAGGGAAAAAAAGGCAAGTAGATTAGAAAAATTATCAAACTTACTTTTCTCTTTTTACTTATCAAAATAGATATTTTTATTTTAAATTGTCTAACTTCTAGAAATAAAGTTTCATATATTTTATTTTTACTGTTAAAAATACCTTTTAGGAAAATTTAAGTTAAATTCCACAATAAAAGCTGTGTAATACTTTCCCCCTCTTTCCTTTGTTTTTTTATTTTTTTACAGTTTTCCTCAAATTTCTTTAACTCCGCCAAAATCCAATTAGTGACCTTCTGAACATTTAAACTGGATATTTTTATAGATATATACTGTATAATGTCTTTTATTAGATGAATTTATCTTATTCTAAAAATAAAAAATACTGTATTAACTCTCAAAAACAAGGTGGCATGTTAACTGAAACAGATACAAGACAGTTTACCATTCATTGCAGTTGCTGTCCAGGTGGCTGAGAATGTTATGAGAACAAGCTGGGTCACTAAAGTCATTCGTTGCAAAGTTGTCCCCATATAGAGGTTTGTGTATGGCCTGAGAAATCAACATTGGGTCGTTCTAAGTCAGTAGCTCTCAACCTTCCTAATGCTGCAACCCTTTAATACAGTTCCTCATGTTGTGGTGTCCCCCAACTTTAAAAGTATTTTTGTTGCTACTGTTTCTTCATAACTAATTTTGCTACTGTTATGAATCATAATGTAAATATCTGATATGTGACCCTTGTGAAAGGGCCATTTGACACCCAAAGGGGTTGTGACCCACAGGTTGAGAATGATTGTAAGTGGTCAAAAAACAGATTTGCTGAGTGAATGAATACCTCCATTTGGATCTGTAAACTTAATGAGAAAATAACATTTTACCCCATTCTGTTGTTTCTGTTTGTTTGTTTAATGGAGGGATTGTATGTGGCAAGTCTATGAAGAGCCTAATTGGGACATCATTGTGAAACATGTCATGTATATAGCTTTGTGATTTGGAAACATACATTTCCCCTTCAATAAATGTCATGGCTTTCACAGCGGTTCTACCTTGGCCTCTTTTGTGGTCTTTTATATTCTGATGAAGGCAACAATTTGTGGATTGTTTAAATTGGTAATCTATAAAAGTGATAGCATGGTGGTGTGCATGGAGAATTGGAATTCCAAATGCAAACAAAGTCTCCTGCACTGCAGGTAAAATTACAAGTGAATCCATAATATTTGCTTGGGTTGATTTGTCTGAGGGTTATATATGAACAAAATGACCTTCCCTTGTACAATTCTAAGCAGTCATAAAGGCTTACACAGCAGGAGTGGTGGGGTGTGTTGATTGTTCAAAAAGGGCTTTCGGCATTTTCTCTCCATGTGAATCTGCTGGGGCTCCCACAACACTGCCTCTACTTGAGGACGGTTGCATTTCAACTGCAGATAAGCCACTTCTTAGAGATCATTAGACCTTGAGTCCTGAGTTCAAACCCTAGCATAATTGCTTTGGGATTTGAAGACCTTGGAAAAGTGGGATAATCATTTCATTTGCTTATCATAGTCCCTAATCATTAGTTTGAAGCTTGGTGACAGTGCTTTGGGCTGTATGCATGTTGATAATTTCTAGTGATTGTTTTTATTCACATTGAATATGAGATGAAAGTAAATTTAAAGTGAAGATGTAGTTGGGTTTTTTTTCCCCCAAGTCCCCTACTTTTGGTTTTTTTGTTTTTGTTTTTGTTTTGGTCCAGTGTAGTTTCTAGTACTTAAAGAGTGCTACGATACCTTTAAAAGACTCATCCTTTTAGAGTGCACTGAGTTTGAACTTAGATCATTGGTTCATGACCTAGCCTTGGTGCTTGTTCATGTAGTTCCAGGGCCCTCCAGGCACCAGAACCAGACTTATGAAACCTAATATTTCTCCCCAAATCTTCCTTGATCCCATAAGCATATTTAGAAAACTTCATGATCTTGATGGACAGCATTGAAATACTTTTTTTTTTTAAACAAAGGAGATATATACACGCATGCAGCAAACTTCACCAAGAAGAGTTTTATAGAGAATGGATGGTTTATGTCATTAGTAAAAATCAGTTCACATCAGGCAGCTTCTAAAAAGTCTTTCATCCGAATCTGGATAACAAGTGCCCTTAGTTTCATTCCAGGCCATCTGGTGCCCCGCTGAGAACTTTTGTTAATTTGAAAGAGAAATCTTAAGCAATTTTAAATGAAGAAGTTACTCCCTACTCCCTCCTAGACTAACCCCCTGAGGACACAGTAGTTTCATGTAATTACTTTTTTTTGGCTAGCATCTCCTACTTTGAAATACATTCTTGTACCAAAAACAGGATGTCTGTGGACTCTCATCTGCGTCTTGGTTGGGTGACGAGCATTGACCATGAACTCTGCGTATTCGGTGTGCATTCTTTCATATCCCTGTCGTCTCAGTCAATGTAACTCCGACCTTTTTCTGAAAGTTCATCCATCTACCCAGGAACAGTCACAAAAATAGCCACTTGGAATGAAGAATGAGTATTTAATTGTGTCCTAAATCTTTGTCAGTAAATCAGAAACCCTGAATCCAGTCTTGGCTTTCCTGGTGAGTAGAGCTGCCTAAGTCACTTCCTCTTACGCCTTCCATCTCCCGTCTGTGAAAGCATTCAGGGAGCAGAACAGCCAAACACATTCTGGGAAAGGTTTGAGAAACAGATGGTATGTGAGTAACAATGTGTCTACAGGAGAAAATGGCCAAATGTCACTACCTGAGGTCTTTGGTGACCTTCTCCAGGCCAGGAGCTTGTCTGTTTTAGTCCCTACTAAGCTTGCTCCAACTTGATACTTCCTCAGTTCTTGGTGCATTTGTTTGGTACTATGTAGGCACTTGGTAATGTTGCTGAATCAATGAATGAAGGACTAAATGAACTTCTCTCATGCTGAAAGAAATTAAACTCCAAGGACCATAAGTTGGTTCTACCAGGGTATTTTCTGTTTTCAAGGAATTTGCAGAATGCTGTGGCTTCTGTGTTTGGAGAACAGCATGCCCTCAGCCTTCAGAACTGGACATCCACATTTTCCATTGTTAGACATTTACCTTGCATGGCTTCAATATTCTGTAGGTTTTCTAGATTTTCTGTTTTCTTATGCATTAAATCATAATTTCCAATAGTTTAGCAAACAGAATTCTATGTTTTCCATGTATTAAGTAATTGATGAAGATATGTCAATAAAATGCTACATTATTGGAATCAAGCATCTCTTTCTCTTTTTTGTGTTTTCTGTTTTGAATTTGTCAGAGTATGTCTAATAGAATGTCTTCTATTCCTACAACGAAAACTTATGAGTATCAGTGCACTCCTGCAATGAAAGCTGGTCACGCTATGCTATTGCCTGTTATATGTTAGTATATGATTTCTGCTAGACACAATATAAAGATGTGATGGTTTGAATAGGAATGGCCCCATAGACTAGTGTATGTGGATTCTTGGCCCATAGGGAATGCCAATATTGGGAGGCATGGCTTTGTTGGAGTAGGGGTGGCCTTGTTGGAGAAAGTGTGTCACTGTGGGGCAGGCTTTGAAGTCTCATGTGCTCAAGTTACACTCAGTATGGCTCAGTCTCCTGATGCTGCCTGTGAATCAAGATGTAGAGCATTCAGCTACCACTCCAGCACCATGCCTGCCTCCATGCCACCATGCTTCCCGCCATGACAATGATGAACTAAACCTCTGAACTGCCAGCCCCAATTAAACAGTTTCCTTTATAAGTGTTGCTGTGGTCACAGTGTCTCTTCACAGCACTAGAAACCCTAATTAAGACAAAAGACATTTTGAAGGATAAACTTCCTCTTAGCATTTTGGACTCTGTTTTAGGTATAATTAATGTTGAATTTTTGCTTCATTGCTTTGTACCTTTAAAAATTTATTTTTTTCCCCAAGATTACCTCTGCCTCCTACCAGTAGAAAGGTGACTACCTAGAAAGAGCACAGAGTTTTTCAGACCTGAATTTGAGACCCTCAGAGCTATTGAGAATTATGATTGCTTGACTGCAAAGGGATCATGGCACTCAGCAGTGACTATGTGTGGTTTCTTTCCTCCCTCCGAAATGCACAGACTGCATTGCAAAATGTGAAGAACTTCAAGCCTTTTGACTCACAAACCTGGACACAAATCCCAGTTGCCTACGCTTGTCTGTGGGACCTTATGCAAGTCACAAAGTGTGTTCTGTCACTTGAAAGTCAGGCTATGTCCTTAAAACACCATATAATCCTACTTGTAGAAGATCTTATATTGAGCGAAGGTGCATCATGACTACATAACAGGTAGGCATTGTTGACAGAGAGAAGGTGCGGGGCAGGGATTCTGAAAGGACAGTTTGTGACTTATGAATTAAAAACTGTTCCAAAATATATTAGAGAAATGCTTGTATTCATAAATCAATTGCAAAACAACATTGAAAGGACATTTAATATATACCAAGTAACTAAACATTTGACATAATCTTCATAACTATTATCCAAAGTTTTTTTTTTCATCTATGAATTGTTCTCATTTTATAGTTGATGAAACTGAGATAAAGATGAGTTTTGGGAAGTTTAATCCAAAGCCACATAACAAATAGCCAAGAATCTGAAATTTGAGTTCCAACAGTGTCCCTTTAAGGCAGCCTTCTTAACCTTTATGGGTCCATGGAAACCAAAATTATTACCAGAATCAAATATAAAGACTATATATCAAGAAGCCAGAGAGAGATAATTTTGGCAAGTGTTACCAGAAAAGGGGCTTCTTCAAATGTGATAGGATCGATCAACTGAAGATGGAGTCTAGTCCATTTGTGTTATAAAAGAATACCCAAGGCTAGGTCATTTATTTTTGCAAGGTTGTGGCATCTGGGATGTCCAAGACCTAAGTGTTGGCAGGTTTAATTGCTGATGAGAGCTGCAGTCTCTGTAGCGATTCCGGGGTCAATGCCGTGAGCTCACACAGCTAAAAGGCAGAAAGGAAAAAGAGAGAAGGAGATGTGAGACCTCCTTTACGAAGGTCTTCATCTCATTTACACCGGCCAAGCTCCCCAGACACAGTTTCTTCTAAAAGTTCTCACCTCTTAATACAGCTCTGTCAGCAATATGAATTTTGGAGGAAGTCCACTCCAAGCATGGTTTTCTACTTGTGACTTCTCCAAATCCACATCACCTTATTTGAAGTTTGTTCATGCCATCCCTGTATCAACTCAACAGACTAAGTCTGGAGTCCCTTCCATCATTTTAATCAGATATGAGAGTCAAAGGTGTGCTTTATCTTGAGAGCAGTTGCTCCCCAACTGTAAACTTGATGTAAAATGTGTGTTTCCAAAATTCAATGGTAAGATAGACATAGGAGAGTGTCTTAGTCACTGTTCTATTCCTGTGAAGAGACACCATGACCCAAGGCAACCTATAAAAGAAAACATCAAATTGAAAGCTTGCTTAGAGCTTCTGAGGATTTGCCCATGGACATCATGATGGGAAACATGGTGGCAGACAGCAAGGCAGGCCTGGCATTGGAGCAGTAGCCGAGAGCTCACATCCTGCCTATAAGAGAGAGGCAGAGGGAGAGAGGCAGAGGGTGAGACTGGGTCTGTCGTGGGACTTAGAAACCTCAAAGCCCACCCACAGTGTCACACCTCTTCCCACAAGGCCACATTTCTAATCTTTCCTGAACAGTCTACCAACTGAGAAGCAAATATTCAAATATAAGAGCCTATTGGGGTCATTCTCTTTCAAACCACAACAGAATGATAGCCCATTCTAAAAGGAAGCAATAGGAAAGAAGTGAGTAGCAAGTCCCCAATAAGGGCAAAACACAAGGGAAACATTAAATCTTAAGGCAATAAAATTATATTTTTAGACTGTATATTCCACTGTCTGGACATACTGGTTGAATGGTTGGATGGTGAGGGGGCCAGGCAACCCAACCCCCTTTGGTTTTGTATTATAGCCCTTCTGAGTTGAAGATACTTGTTTCTCTCCTTGACTGGTTTTTCACAAACACTAATAAGAATTAAACTAAGTAAACAAAAGTTGATTCTGTAAACATTTTTTTTGGAGACAGACATGTGTGCCGTACTTTTGACTCATGCTCATCTGAGACCCCGTTGGCCTCAGAAGTTCTCTGACCCTCAGAACACTTGACAGAGCCTCAGCCTCTGGATTTGCTCCAAACCCTTTTGAGTTTAGATACTGGAACTTTCTTGATCTCATGGTTGTCTGCAGAAGATTTTTGAACAGCAATCTGTTCTTTCCTCCAATGGCTTTTCAATGACTTGTTGACTGACGTATTGTGGGCTTGTGGCTCTTCAGTTGTATCAGCAGTCACAGCAATCACGTTCTGACATGTGATGGCACACATATGGTGAACCAATATTCAAAACTGACTGTGTTATACTAGAGATGCGGACTGCCTATGTAAGATGCACGTGACCACATTAAAAAAAGAAAATGGACTGAGGTTCTCTTTTGCTCTTCATCCCTTTTTCATACATTAAAAATGTAGAGAGGAGTGCATTCAAAGCAACAAGGCACCCTTGTCTGCTAAGTTACACGGAATTTTGACCAACTATTTGATTTTTTTCACTACTCACCTTTGTCTATGCCAATGAAGATGTTTTCATAACTTTGCCTTGGGCTTGAAGTAACATTTTTTTTTTGATTCTGTTTGAAGTTGAGCCTGTGCTAACAATCTCTAGTGCATCTCAGACATGATTTACCCCATAGAGCTATAATTTGTATTGGTAATGTTTGGCTTACTGCCATGCTTCTGTGTTTTATGGAGACCCCTGGCTCATAGAGAGTCCTTAAACAATGATTTAAATATCACTTTATAGAATTTAGCACCTCCCCCTGTGGAACAATAATAATTTTTTACTTGAGTGTTTTTGTTTTTAATAACAATGCCCAGTGACAGGTAAGCCTTCCAATACTTGTATATCTGCCCTCTGTCTAGAGCAGGGATTTGTTCTCTCTACTCATTCAGAGTGAGAAACTGTACACATAAATATACACATTAATATATGTATGTGTAATTTATAAATATGTGTGTTCATATCTCTGTGTGTGTGTGTGTGATATTACTCTGAGGAGCAGCACAAAATTTACCAGTTTGACTTTAAATATTAGAGTTCTGTTAAAACATTTTACAGTTTTAAAATATCTTCAGAAACATTTGGTTTTCTGTTTGTGACACTCAGAATATGTGTGGGAGAGTGGAAAGAGTGTGGGGGCTGTAAGACAAGGGAAAAATCACTTTGGACTCTTCAAAGCATTTGGAGGTGAGGAGGTAATGCATTTCTTACTAAGAATGAGCTATATACAGATTCCGTTTAATTCTTCTAATAATGCAATGAAGTAATGATTATCACTGAGGTACTATGCCGGTGAGGCAATAAAGGCACAGAGTCCTAGAAAAAAATGACTTTACCTCTGCTAGTCCTGATGTCCTTAATGTAATAATAAGAAGTATCCTTGCTGAATTAGCTGTATTCTATATGAAGTGTGCACACTAAATCTGACTAGTGGATGAAATGGAATCTCAGCTATGATACTCTTCTCAAATGCTCTTCTCAACTGTTCTCTAGGGAGTGTTGTCATATCTCCCATTTGACATGGTGCTTTATCAATTCCAAGTGAAAAAAACTGGAAATTTTAATCCCAACAAGTAATTTTCAATTGTACAATTTAATTCTCTTAATTATACTGGTTAATAATACATATGTACATCCACACACACACATATGAATGAGAGGGGAAGAGCGGAGAGGAAGAAAGGCAGGGTCTCATCTCACTGTGTAGCCCTGGATGGCCTTGAATCCACAGAGATCTGCATGCCTCTACTTCCTGAGTGGTGGGATTAAAGATGTGTACCTTGATAGCCAGCAATAATATTTTCAAGGACAGAAAAACCAACAGACAGTTCCATACTCATGTCCAAGGTTGCCTAGTGCCTACGGTATTCTCTATGTAACCCATGTTGAAGGGAAATGTGGTTACCATGATCTGGTGTTTTCAGTGGGGTTGCGAATAAAGCACCTTAAAGTCTTCCATAATTTTGTGAACCAGCAACCATTCAGTTGGTTCCATAAGAAACTGTGACTTGCAACTTCCAGTTCTTCTTAACCTCTTCCACCTCGATGCTCGTATCAGAAGTACTACTTGTAGGCCATTTGTTTCATTGTGTTCATCACTTTCAGATCACAGCACCATTGCATATTAGACATTAATAATAATTTAATAAGTAAAATTAAAGCTTAGATTGGAGGAACCTTGAAATTATTGCCTTCCGATGTTTTTTGTTTTTGTTTCTGTCTTTTAAAGGCATTCCTGCCCGATGTTTGCCTTCCCTTCCTCCTTCCTTTCTTTCTTGTCCTCTTTTTAAACTTTCTTGGAACTAACGGTGAAACAAATTGAATGTATCTCACTTAGCCCACAAATTTTATTCATCTGCTTTTCTTTTGCCATGCTTTAATCTCCTTCCAAGAACATTTGAAGACTAAGCAAACGTACTTTCTAAAAACATTGGCCTGTTTCCTGGTTTGGGAGGTATAAATAAAGGGTTAGCCAAAAACAAAAAAGTGATTTTCGAATGAAAAATTAAGTCTATATTTACATTTAAAATCTACAAAGAAAAAACTTGATGTGAACCAAAGTAACCATTTTCAATAGAGGAAACAGCTAAATTGTATGTGATTTTGACTATTGTGTTTTGAGAAAAGCACATAGCAGCTGACTATATACATAAATCTAATGTGCAGTATGTTCATAATACAAGTCAGAGTGTAATCTCAACCAATAATTGAAAAAGAATAAGTTGATGAAAAATATAATCTAGTATCAAGGATACTATCACAAAGGTCCAGTCTATCAAAATAATAGATGAGCTAAATGCAATTTTAGAGCAAAGGAAACTTTCTTATTCTGCCAAAGGAAGGGGAGTGCTTGAAATGCATTTACAAAGCTCACTTGAGGGAGAAATTGGAGAAATAGAAGAGACCCAGAAAGAGTTGTGCATTAAATGTCCTGTTTCTGAGAAGGAAGCTAGCTTCCTCTTGATTTTATAAGGTTTTGAGGTTTCTGTCTTTGAAAAATTTTTACCTGTAATTATTAATGGCTTAATCTTTATTTTTATATGAAGCCTGCCTAGTTATATTATGAGTAGAATAACTCATACCTCGCCACTTAAATTATAGGTAATGGAATACTGAAATAGGTTTTATATTTCTATACAGGCATATGTTTGTATGTATATATGATATATGCACCCATATCCATTCCCATTTCCTTGAAGAAAATGGTGCACAAGTTTCAACAGTAGCTTGTGCTGCAGGATGCTCCTGATTTTACCTTTGTAGATCACAATGAGGCTTTTAAGTTTCATGAGAACATGTCTTTATAATAAAAGATGAGTTTTCTTCTCTTTCTCTCTCTCTGTCTCTCTCTTTCTGTGTGTGTGTGTGTATATGTGTGCATGCATGTGGACATTGGGTGTCTTCAATTTGTTCCTTACCATATATATTCTCCACCATGTATATGTACTTAAATTTGTTTAAAGAGCCAAGGTATCTAAGAAACAGAAACAAATTACAAATTTTCATTTGAAGAGTGGCAATTATGTTAGAGTGCAAATGCCTTTAATCACCTTTTCACACACAATAATAAAGTGAAATTTAAAGTCATAGTAAGTTGAACACATAGTTGTATTTAATCAGATTTCGGAAATAGCAAATAATATTGGGGAGATGTTTGTATTCAGTGAAGAGTTAGAATAATTATTTGATTTGCATGTGACTGCTATTTTTTATTTAAGTTTTGTCTTTGGCAGTCCATACATATATGAAGTGCATTCTGATTACTCTCTTCCCCACACTGCCTTTATCGCCCTCCCATCCCAATCAACCCTCACCCCTCTCTATCTGTCCCTCTCCCAGATTCATGACTTCTGATTTTGTTTTGTGACCTATTTGTTTTAACGAGGGCCTTCTGGGTGATAATTAGATTGAAACTACCTGTGGACACCCAGTGGGGTCACTCGTGGATACACTATTGAACACAAAGGTCCTGTCCCTCTTTCTGGTTCTATTAAAATGAAATAGTTCAGCAGCAAGGTGTAGGGGGCCCATTATCCATTCTTGACTACTGATCGATCCGTTCTTTCTCGGGCATGGTGTGACCTCTCCATCTTATTTTTAAGGCAGGGTCTCTCACTGAACCTGGAACTCAGTAGTTGGCTAGATGGTCTGGCCACTAAACTCTAGGTTTCCACCTCCCACCGCTGGGATTGTAGATATGCACTGGCATTGCTTAGCTCCTGTGTAAGTATCACGCTCCAAATTCAGTCCCTCATGGTTGTGTAAGGACTTTACCTACTAAGTCATTCCCCCCAATACCCTCTTTCCCCCTTTTAAAGTACGCCTGCATCAGACCTTGATTATTGAAAGGAGTTGTCTTCAAATGAGTTTATTCTGTAATAAAAACATACTTCTAAATAAAAAAATTTTAAAAGAAAGTTGAAGCTGAAAAAAACCATACTTCTGAGAAATTATCTACTTTTACAAAAAATTTATATAATTTTCCCTTGATGGTTGAGTTGGTTCTATTAGACATGAAGAGTCATAAATGTGACTAGGTTATGACTCATAATAGGCACTGTGTTTCCAAAACAACCGTGAATTAATAATTATATGAGAATATATGGCAGAGGAAGAAATTTATGTGGATAATAATCCTTGATATTTTAGATATAGCATCAGGAATAATATATACGAAGTGGTATAAACCAAGACCACACTTATTAAAGCTAACAAAACATAGTACATTAATAAAAAGGAAATAAACAGTATTAGATATTCTTCCCTGATGTGCCTAGGTTATCTTAAGTATACATCACTTTTTTGCCTAGCTCTGTCTATATGTTATGTGTCCAGTAGATATTTGCTAGCAACATAATATTCATCTCTTTATTTGATAAGTATGCTACTGAGACTGTGTGATGATTTAAGAACACCCAAATTCATGCCTAAACCACACACATTGAGAAGATTTTCCTGAACTGTGTACACTGTAGGGATTGCAGTGGGCTTTAAGGAAACATCAAAGGGGAATGAAAACACTGTGTATGGGAGATAGACATTCAGAGAAGGCAATCTCCATCAGAATGGAACGGTGCTCACATCAAATGAAGTTGTGGTATGTGCTGAGGAAGTAAAGTGGTGTGTCATCTAGATAAAGCATTCTTAAATAGCATGAAGAATTTTGATGACTAGAAAGTGGGAATAGAGTGAACTAAGGAGGGATTCCCAGATGAGGACATATGTCAGTCAGGGGTACACAGTATTTTGTGTCTGACAGCTGTGTACCAAGGAAGAAGTGATGAAGAAAAAGGAACATGTCTGCCACCACTTAGAAGAAGGATTTAGATTCCTAAATGCTATAGTAAATGTGAAAATTGAATTTTATGGGCTGCGTAGTTCCAAACTATCCTTAGGTTTATGCCTGATGTCATTCATGGAATCAGGATATTTTTATGTGGTGGGTATACCAGCCACCACCATACATATTAAGAAAAAAATGACATCTTACATCTGCCTTCTTATGGGTGTGACATTTATTGCTTGCTACTGGTTTTTCTTTTGCTCAAGTCTGTGGTCATGTGATAGGAAGAACATACTGCACAAAAGAGTAAACCATTAACAAACTACCTCTTTACATTTTCTTGGGTGGAAACTCTTCTGTTTGGTCTGCAGCACTGAAGGAAGATAGTATAACTCAGGATGAGCGGGTACTGACATCAAGGATAACCCACCCAGATGTCTCTGAATTCCATGGTCATACTGGTCAGCGGTTGACTACATTTTCTGGGACCTCCTCTAACTTCTTTGTGAGCTCATCCATTATACCATGAAGTCCCCAAGATGACTGTTTCTCAGCAAACTCGCCACTGGCTTCTCCTTTTCTTGTTATAACCTGTTTCTCTTTTTGTTAATTGCTATTTTTTTTTCTGATTTCTGTATTGATCCTTGCCCAAACCAGCACTGCCAAGCAGGACTTTGTGCAATGGCAAAAATGCTGTACTCTGCACTGTCCCCTGGGGTTGATATGTGTGGCCACTAAGCACTTTGTGCCTCTTGGGACTGAGAAAACCAGTTCCTCATTTTGGTTGATTCAAGTAGCCATGTGCTTCCATGGTTATGTATAGGATAACATAGGTCTAGATGTTCATACAAAGTATCCAGTTCAGTGCATATTCTATATCCTTGACAACCATATTCTTGGTGAATTCTTATATATGATTATTCTAGTTCCTAAAATATGTGAAATTCTTTTCTGCACTGTACTATAATTTTTTCCCAACAGGATGTCCCTTTGTAATCTGGAAGTCACTATGTACCAGACTGCCCTCCTAAGTGCTGGGATTACATGTGTGTGCCACCTCATCTGGCCCTGAATTGACTTCGTATCTGTACTATATATATTTGTACTAGATATAGGGGTGAGACTCAGCTGCACCATTTGCTCTTTGTGAGTCGTAGAGGAGGTCAGGAAAGAGATGCTATGTTGAGGCTAAATCCCTGCTGAGGCCTTTAGTTATTCCATTTCTTGTCATTCTCCAACTCAGAGAGATAATAGTTCCTCCTATTTTGTCCTGGTCTCTTCTCCAAGTGGCCTTCTTGGTTAAGAACTTCAGAGGGAAAAAGAAGCTCTGGATTTCAATGAACAGACTTGACAAGTAGTACAGTTCCTGCTCCCAGGCTCCTGTTTGACAGGTTATATGGTTGAGGACAGAGAAGAATAGATATGTGGCCTGACACAGGCCACTCCACAACAGTACCCCTCGGTCATAAGATGTGCATGTGAGGACACAGGGGTCAGAAGCTCATTTCCTTTAATGTGTTGAGTTTGAGTTCCTTAAGGGAAGATGTGGCTTAGATATCTGTATTTCTAGGGAAATCTGCACTAAAGTGTGGTGTGTGTGTGTGTGTGTGTGTGTGTGTGTGTGTGTGTATGTGTGTGTGTGTGTGTAGTAAGGATCCATAGACACACTAATTTAAGCTACCAGAGTGGATATAGTGGTCCCTAACAATAATGCTTATGTGATGGAGATGGACCAAAACAAAGAAATGGTATTCATGAAAGACAAAGGGAGAAATAAGTCCAAAATTAAGGACGGCCAACAGCGTCACAGGTCATGTAAGGTCAATAAATGGGAAGGTAGTAATATATATTAGTAACATATATGCTCTGTGGAGTTCCATATCATGAAAACTAGAGGCTTTGAGGAGAACAGTTCTAGTAACAACAGGTGACAGGCTTTCCTGGATGGATAGAAAGTGAGGGAACAAAGACCACATCATAGAACATGTTGGACTAAGCAGGGAGGAGCTGGAGAGGGGTTGAGGGATGTGTGGAGAGCTTTGTAGAAGGTTGGTAAGAGTTAAATGTAAGTGAAGGTATCAAGGAGAGACAATGCTGGAGCGAGGCTGAAGATGCAGGAGTGGGTAGATCATTAAGGGGCCAACCACCAAGAAAGAAAGGGCATCAGGCTGCAGATGTCAGACAGGCTAGGAAGATCCCTGATTTAGGCAGAGAGGGGCATGGTCATACCGTTTAAGGTTGAAAGGGTGAGTAACTACAGCTATCTACCGTTTCAGCAGATAGCAGTTGAGAATGGCATTGTGTGTGCTGTCCTTTACTCTACCCAGTCTTGTGCCCAGGATTCTTCAAGTGACTTTCATATATGAATGAACACAAATATCCTTGTGAAGGGATTTCCCATTCAAGTCAGTTATGCATCCGGCTCGTATAATAGCTGTAGTAAAGCAGCCCTGTCCAGTGTCACCTGTAAGAGTTCTTGGCAGCAGTTTGAAGGATCTACAATAGACAGGAACTTTAGGCATCCCCCTGTAACTGAGGCAGAAAGCAAGCATAGTAATTGGATTTTTTTCTTTGTTTGTATGTATCACGGGTGCATAGTTGTAATTTTTAAACAAACCTTGTGAAAACATGTCCTCAAGTGTCTAAGGTACGTAGTCCTAGGCAGTAAGTGATGCTTGGGAGTGACCCAGAACTGTGATCACAGGCCCTGCCTTCTGTAGCTAGCAATGTCTGCTTACGTGGAGCTGAGTGTGTGTGACGCTTGCTTGCCACCTGTGCAGCTGATGCATGACCTCCACAGGTGCTAAAGAAGACACATTTGCCTCAGGCATGCTGTGTGTGGTAGGGTATGTAGGGTAGCAATGTCTGAAGAGATCTTGTTATGCAAAACAAAAATATAACTAAACACTGGAATACTTAATGATTTCTTAAAGTCACATGCCTTTTCATTTAGCAACAATAGGATATATATAATATCCGTATTTAGTTTTAAGGACACACATTTCATTGCATGACTATTTTTCTTATATGAAGCCAAGCAGCTGTTTCTCCAGATGCCACCTCAGGCTCTGAAGGGAATTGTTGCTAAATCCTAAGCCATAGTTAGCTAGATATTGAGGGAAATGCTACATGATGTATCTGATCTCATCAGTAAGCCTCGGTGAGCTAAAATTTAAACACCCAGTGTGGAATTAATGTGGGAATTTGGATTACATTCTAAACAAGGGAAATGTAATTGCTGCGCTTCTGAGCTTGCCACATTGTGATTTTTATTATTTAAAACCTATTAAAGACCCATCCATACACAGAAAAAAAAAAATCTCTGTTTTTGCAATAATCAGTTGTCATTGTGGCAGTCAATTGTTCAGAGAGTCAAAGTAAAACATTATCATGTATGAGCAAGAACTGACACAGATGATACATATTCTTAGCTGACTCCAACGTGCCTGGGCCAGCATATTCAATTAAAAGTGTCCTGCCTGAATGAAGGGCCAGCCCAGCAACTTGCAGGTAGTTCTGTACAGGAGTCTTCTACCTTGAAACGAAGACCTACTCACCAGCCATGTCAGAACATCTTGCCCTTCTGCCTCACAATGGCAAAATGATGGATGGGAGGAATTTATAGAAGGATTCCATTGATGTAGACTGGTATACTTGGAAATGGTGTTTTTGAATGGAATTTGAAGCATGCATACATATACAGAAAGCTTGGCAATTTGCGTTAATGGTTAAATAGTGAGGACAGAGAGGTAGCTAATTTGGTAAACTACTGGCTGTTCAAAATATGAGAACCTGGGTTTAGATCACCAGTACTTAAAATACAGCTTGCACCTCTAATCCCAGCTCTGGGTAGGCAGAGACAGGAGGATCCTGGGAGTGATGGCCAGGCAACCTAGCCAGATTAATGAGCTCCAGAGTCAATGAGAGTTCATGCTACAAAGTGCTGGGTGGAGAGCAACCCAGGAAGATACTCACTATTTACCTCCTGTTCCTACAGACAGACATCCCTCACACATGTACACACAGGTACATACACCCGTGAACGTACACACTAATTGCTAGGGGAAAGATAACTTGATTTCACACATAACATAATTCTATTGAGTATTCCTCCACTTCTAAAATATTCTAAAATTTTTTTTTCATTTATATTGCCACGTTTTAAAAGGGTTTAAAGTGTCCTTATTTTAGAGGGTATTGATTTTATTGTAGATATGAACAGTGAGAAAATGCTGGGAAATTAAATGTGGCTTGCTCACAATTTTTTTCTCTAATTGGTATCATGTAGTTATGTTATTGGTTTTTCCTTTAATATGGAGGGTTGGCGATCCTCAGGTATTACTTCCAAGATTATGAAAACACAAGCCAGTAAGCAAATAACCCTTGAGCTCAGGGTTCATGCACACTCTTGTGCACAGCCGTTTAGCTGGCTTTTGCTTCCATGTGATAACAAGGGAATTATTCATTGCTTCCCTACAGTTTGGTTCATTCTCTAACTCATCTCCATACATATTCACTCTCAAGATCCCTAACCCTGGAGTCCTGGACAGTGTCATTTCTGATGTCTTCCACCTCATCCTCCCCAACTTCTGCATGCCCTTCCCTTGCCTTGTCTGGAGTCAATGTTCCCTTCATCCTACACAGCCTTTCATCACTATGAATTAATTGTTACATTAAAATTGTGTTTTGTTAGCATGATGAGCCTTCTTAGAAAAAGTAAACAGGGGTCTGCATTTCTCTTTAAAGTATTTCAGGGAAATAAGTGGTTTAGATCTGTGAGTGCCTAGCAAGAGGTACCCGTGTGTTGTTCTTGGCAGATATGATACCAGCCATAAAAACATCATCAGAAAATATGACTGGAAGGAAGGAAAACATGAGAGGAAAATCACTGTGACTTCACAAAACCAATCGCCGCTAAAAAGAGATGTAACCAACGAATGGTCCTTAATAGTTTACAGTGCCTGACACTGTGAGCACACGAGACAGATTTGGAAGAAGAGAGTGCATCTAAGACTTGTACCCAGTCCTGTTTAAGGTGCTTGCTCTCAGTCCCCAAAGTTCCAGGAACTTGAGAAAGCCACTTCTGATTTACGAGTTGTGTGTTGAAGCAGGTGACAGAATGAAAGCCACTGGCTGATATGAAAACATGGAGACGGTCATAGCTGTGCCTAGGTGGAAGATCTGTTATGGAGAGGGGTGGGGGCCAGTGGAGGGTTTCTAAGCATTGAAGCATTCAAATGTAGAACTACAGAGATAGCTCCGAATGGTTCTGTAAGTATTAGCAGAGGAATCAGAGGCAGGAAAGGATGAGACCAGCAGACTTGTAGTACAAGGTCTTTCGTAGTGACTGCCAAGTCAGAAATTGTGCCCCTAAAGTCAATAGTTAATCTTACCAAAGAGGGTAACATTTGGCTCTTAAGAACAGTGATGGGCCTCTGGTGAACTTTACATAGCGTTCAGGAGTTCGTAATGAGAAGCTACTGAGTGTTCTTGCTCAGCAGCTGTGTTAACGCCTCATACCATGAGGAATTCCTTTAATAAATTACAACTGTAGCACAAGAAATCACTCCTAAAAGGCCCAAAGAACGTGTTCCCAAGGAGTAGCAATTTACTCTCTTCTTAGCTACACCAGATACTTCCTAAGATTTTTTTTTTTAATCTGCTGTTTCTTTATCAATTATAAAAGCATTCTTAGCTTGGTTCTTAATTACCTGCACACAAATAACATTTTTGGAATTTCTTTTTTTATTTAAATGTGTATTTATTAATTCAAGTTACATCTCCATCACAGACCCCTCCTTCCACCCTTCCCAGCCCTACCTTCCCTCCTTCTTCCCTCCCTCCCACCTATCCTACTCCTCTGGTGTGGGGGGCCTCCACATATCAGCCCCCCTCAGTTCAACAGTCACATGAAGGCTAAGAACTTCCTCTTGCACTGGGGACCTACATAGCAGCTCCACTAGAATGAAGTGTCCCACTAACAGGTAACAAAGTCTGTTACCTGCTCCTTTCGGTCTGTTGGATGTAGGATAGTTCTTCTGTACCATATGGCTAAAATGGCATGCATTCACTCATGACTGGATTGTAGCCATTTTTTGAATTTCTAAAGACCTTTGGTTTTCTGAAGTCCTAATGCTATCTGGATTTGAGGCTGAAAATGTATGTATTCAAATGTATCCATTCACATTGTGAAAACTAAGCAAAGTGAGGGAGCCAGTAACAATTTAGTTAAATGGACTGCAAGAGAAATGGTTGTGAATGAACCCAAAACTTCTTTGTGTCTCCATTCTGAGTAACATGCTCTTGACAAAAAGAAATGGATCAGAATAAGGAATGGGAAGGCAAGAGCGAGAACTCAGATCTGAGTTAGCTGTCATCCTTAAGGATCACCATCACACTGTGCCATGATTAATTAAGGCATCTGTCAATCATGTGGCCTGGAATCATGCTTTGAAAGGGCAGAGAGCCTGGATGTTTACAGAGGGATTATCTTCTCATATTCAGAGCACGGCGCGGCTTCTCCTGGCAGCCTGTGGCTTGTTGGCAAAATGTCTTCAATTATGGGCAAACTGCCTAGTCTCATATCATAGCTAACCAATTTGTCAAGAGTGTGTATTTGGAAAACCACGGAGACAGAAACATTTTACTTACTTCAAATGGGTGAGGAGAAAAACCTATTGTATATACGTTCAAAAATACCAAATCTTATGAAACTTCACTGTTAGGTAAATATTTAATAAAATGCCCATGTCTTACACAAAGAAAAATTAGAGAAGAAATGTCTGTGCTGATGTTGATACAAATGAGATCACAGAATTTTTAAATGGAGAAGCTAAAATCTATCCAAGCTCCACATGTAAAGTAATAAACATAACTATGATCTCTATTTTATCTTTTTATTTTATTGTTTTATTTTATTATATTCTAAACAGGGTCTCTTTCTATAGCCCACCCTGGCCTGAAAATCATAATCCTCCTGCTCACCTCCCAAATTCTGGAATTAGAGGCATATGCCAGCACACCCAGCTGCAGCACAATTTTCCCTTAAGTCCAAATTGCCAAGATTAGTGCTCGCTTTGGCAGCACATATACTAAACTGCCAAGATTTTCTTTTCAAATTATAATATCTTCCACATTCTGTCATGATCATGGGGTTCAAGCATTGGTCATTTAGAATTTATATTACAGATTATGTAGAAATGTATAGATTTATATAAGAGAGCCTGAAACATAAAAAAAATACAGCGGAGGCCAATTAGTGCAATAAAAGAGAAAGTGAAAACATACATATCTTAGCATTCTTCTATTTTCTTGCTCCTTGGCTATCTTTATTATAGTAACATACTAACATAATTCTGTCTTTCTTCTTTTATATCATGTATTATTTTGAGCTTTGAAAACTACATACTTTTCCCACAAAGTAAAATTGTAAAGTCTGTAGCTAAAACCTGATGGCATTTCCTGTTTACTTTCACTGTGTATATTTAGAGTATTTATTTACTTGTGTGATCATTTGTGTAACCCTGTCTTCCTTACTTTATTAAAGACTTCAGGAGAGTAAGGGCTATGTCTTCAACACTACTGCTTATCCAGCATCTACAGCAAATATAATCTCTAAATGTTGTTAGTGACATACAGTCTTTAAAATATCTAGTAGAGATAATGTAAAATTTCACACAGTAATTAACATAAGATAGCCTGTTCTCATGTATCAATGAGTATGTTGATACGTGAATAAGAGTGAGCTTTCTGGGAATAAGCTGACTGCAGAATCCACTTACCCTTTCCTCCTTCAGTGTTTTCAAGATCTGTGTACTAGTCCATTTTCTATCACTGTAACAGAATACCTGAGGCTGGTAACAGAGAGACAACAGGTTTTCTTGGCTCCCAGTTCTGCAAACCTAACAGCAAACACTAGCATCTACTTAACTGCTCATGAGATTCTCCCAAGAAAGACCAAGAGGTGATACTAAACCAACTTTGTAGCAACCCACTCTCAGATGTGATGAATCTATGCCTACAGGATCCAACTAACTCCTCTGATTCCTAATCCAGGAACAAGAGACCGAACACAGTTTCTCCAGAAAGACGTTAATCTATGGTGGGCCTAGATCCATCCTGACACAATCATCTCTGAATGCATTTCTACCTTCAGCACAGTTGCACCATGGGTTCTGGTACCATAAAACTTGGTAGAACTTTTATTCTTCTGGGCTTTCTCACTCTGTAACACAGTTTGTCTTCTGTCCACCAGAGCAATTACTTGTTTCTTATTTATTAGTTTTTAACTTACCCCCTTTTTCTCAGCTTCACAGCTAACTTTGTAGTGACAGAGTAGGCCTGTGAGGACTTGTTTTTCTGAAAGGTGCTCTGTGTTTTCTGGAAATGTGTGATGCTAAGTAGCTTTGCATTTTCAAACTAAACTGTTGATTTCCTAGGTCTAGAACTTTGTACATAGACTACTTAGAGTGAAAGCTACCTTTTTTTTGTGAAGTTTACAAAACAGAATCAAAGATATTAAGAGGAACTGAGCAATAATGTGAGACTATCAAAGGCCAGAGGGCAAAGTCTAAAATATAAAGCTGCTTTTGGTCTTTCTTGTTTAGTCTCAGTAGCAGTCAAGTGATAATAAACAACTCTTGGTGGGAACACAGATACGCATCTAATTTATTTTCAAATACTTACATACTTGCACGCCTGCTTTCAATGACTCATTTTCATTTCCTGAATGAATTTGTTTTCCTATTTCATGATGCCACATAGAAATAGCTTATGGAAGTCTACTACTCAAACAGTCTGAGCATTGACGTAACATGAATGAACGAGTTAAGATCACTTAGTGTGGAGAAGCTCGGGTTGGGAATGAGTACTCAGTTTTTGTACTTTCTTCTAGTACTTTGATTCACTGAAGAATACTTGTGATGTTATGATAGAGCTCCCTGACTTAATTCTGCATTTTTAGTTAAGTATATTACCTTACTCACTGCTTTCAGTCACAAAAATTTACATACTCATTTCTGTAGTCAGTCCACCCATGGAGTTCAGAACACTGTCCACATAGTTGAAACTTCTCTTGCCTCAAATTTTTTTCCAGTGTGCCCACCATTGCTTTTCTCAGATGCCAATAAATCTAACACAGCCACGATGACACATGAAGAGCTGAGCCAGACAGTTGGGTATAAATACCAGCATGGCTATGTATGAGCTATCCAGCCTCTTCAAGCCCTGTGTCCTCATCTGTCCCTGGCAGTACTGGTAGGTCTTGGAAAGACAGTGAAGCAGGCCTATATTCCACTGTCCAACTGTATGAGTAAGAATCCCAGCTCCATTCTAACTGTGGGTTCTGGAAAAGTCACGTGATTTGGCAAATGTAACAGTTCTTAGAATAAAATTTGGTACATGGAAAATGCTCAGGAAACGTTAGCAACTGTTATTAGAACTTGGGGCTTGTATATAGTATAAATGCCAATGCTTAACATGTATTTAGCCCTCAGCAAATGAGATCTGAATATTCACCTGGTACATCTCTGGTCATGTCCCTTCTGAATGCCAGAAAATAATGTGTACATCAAGAACATTGTAAATCAGTGCATGCATATGTATGTCTACATGAATCCAAATTAGAAACCCAGAGCTAAAACTGTTTTCTGTCGTCAATTAGAGTGAGTGTTCAGGCTGCCAGACTATGGTGAAAGACTGAGCAAAGTGCCAGCACGTTTCAAATAAGATGAAAATATGAACTTCACTTGTTCTTAGAGGGTGCATTTGAAGGCTTTGCTCAGTTAGAAGCATGGAGAAGGTACAATTTACTTATACAGTTTACTTGAAGGGATAACTATAATTACGATGGTTTAATGATTGCAAATATTGTATGCTTTTTTTCTTTTCAGGAGGGAGAATATTTTTCTTTAAAATGGCCATTCTGTTTCCCCAGATGCCTCAGGCGATATTTTACTAACCAGAAAAAGGCTTACCAAGAAGATATAACTCCTATGGTGAATGAACTCTTACAGTGGATAGCTATCTGATTGTCCTACATTCCTCATGAGTCTAGAGAGACTCAACAAGAGTCTCAGGGAATGTGAGCTGAACCGAGGGTCCACCCCCCACAGGAGAGGTCAGCCCAGGCATGAATTAAGATTTCTCTCTCTCTCCCTCTCCCTGATTGTTCACTAGAAAAAGTTCAGTAATAAGAAGCCTCCTTGACACTTTGTGCATAGTTGAGAACATTTCTTTCTGATCAGCTTATATTTGAATGTTCATGATGTAAAGATGGCCATTCTGGGCAAAATTCCGCTCAGCCATATAGCTGGATAATGTGCTGCTCAGTTTTCCATTGAAATGGAAATTGTATTAATTTAAAAATAGGACATTCTCACTAGTTTGACTTATACACTTTTGGAAAATGACTTAAGATGCAATAAGAAGGTGGCTACCCTTGCATAGATCTCTCCAACCTTCAGACAGCACTTGTTTCAAGAGGGTGAAACTCAGAATACTGGGTCACCTCTGAACAAGTCTGTCCCCTCCTCAAGCAGCAGTTCTTCAGATCAGTCAGGAGTGCCTGAACACTGGAGTTCCTCTGTTTGTCCACCTGTCTCTGTCTTTCTCTGTCTGTCTCTGTCTCTGTCTCTCTCTCTCTAGGCTCTGGAATGTCTCCCCATTTATATTCAAAACACTCAGATTATTCCCGCAACACAGCCCAAGACTGCTGACTAGGGCTTGATTTTTCTCCCCTGATTTCCCTTAGGTCTTGGATACAGGGATCTGTGTTTCTCTTCTGTCATATGATAAAGACATATATCTAATGAGGAAAAAGAGAGGTAGTAAGAGTCTGCTGTAGGGGCTTGGGAGAAGTAGTAGCTACCTGACTTATCTGCAGAGTTCACAAGATGTTGTTGGAAGAGGAAGTATGCAAGATAAGCCACAACCATGGCCCCAAACAGAAGAATTGCTCTGCTAGCTTAAAAAGAGAAGTCCAAATACTTGAACTCAACTAATTTCCCATCCATATTTCTATACATATACATATACAGCCAGTATATCTGTAATATAGCCAGTAACAACCATACTGGAGGGTTGCTTGACAACTGAGAATATGAATAAAGTTCCCAGCCTTGTAGCGGGCACAAAATGGGCCGTCCTGGATGCTGTAATGGGTGTTACTCCCATTCTTTCCTCAGACTGTGTCCAGGATCCATCAGATCCATGTATTGCTGGGACCTTGAACCTCCTTCAGCCAGGGTTGATTTAAAAATAAAAAAGCAACTACATGGTAGAATCTAGGAGTACTGTGGAGGTAATTAAAGCTGTGTGCTGTTGGGCTTGAGTTCCTGTAGCAGAGACAGAAATATTGTATAGGGCAGTGACTTCAACAGTTTTCAACAGAAGTTAATGTCTGGACCTGGAATCCAATATTCATGTGTCTGTCTGCCTGTCTGTTTGTCTATCTATCTGTCTATCTATCTATCTATCTATCTATCTATCTATCTATCTATCTATCT
>CAJQZJ010033539.1:706103-725023 GCA_907164525.1 Lophiomys imhausi | reverse complement strand
TCTATCTATCTATCTATCTATCTATCTATCTATCTATCTATCTATCTATTTTACTATCTATCACCTCTGTCTATCTATCTATCATCTATCTACTGTCATTTGTCACCTACCTATCTCTCTATCAATCAACTGCCATTCACTGATCAATTCATTCATTTTATTGAACATTTAAAAGCAACATTTATTCCATATAATGCTCTAGGAAAATACTTAGATTTATAGTACCAAACAAATCAGACTTGGCTCTCACTCTCCACAAAACTGCCAGCTCAGCCGAGAGGCAGAAAACATACCAATAAATACTCAAATTACTATGTGATCAATATACTAAAGCGAATGGAGATGATTAAACAAGACGAGTATGGAATCTACTTTAATCTGAAGGACCAAGAAAAGCTCTTTGCTGCCAAAATTATCAATCCAACAGATCTGTGCTGCAAAGTACTTGCTTAATACATTTGGTATGGTCTTTACAACAAATGTGTTCAAAATACCAACCAGTGCCCCCGAGCTGCATAACAGCGTCAGCTACTCATCATTTGCGGTTGGCTGAGTGCAGTATTTTTCAGTCTGTCTTACCTGAAGGTCTTTCAGAGGCTGACAAAGCTCAAACACAGATTTCATAAGAATTAAACCCACAAAAGCGTGCATTCCATATCTGACTGCATTGTTCTCCTGCGCTCAAATCCCACCTGTGTCTGAAGCTTAGGGAAAGCATCCATTGCAGGAGGCCTGAGGACTTTCTTCACAAACTCGTCCCACGGCTATAAAATGAAAAGCAACTAGAGCGAAGGGGGGAATGAGCACCTTCATTATAACTTAATTAGACTGTGTGTGAATTATCTGAGCTCTCGGGTCTCGTGCCCCCTCCCTCGCTCATCTCTTGTTCATTTCTTTGCTTGTTAAGACTTGATCAGAGGTTAGGAAAGAGCAGAAAGGAGGCTGCAAAAGCCCCCCTCTTTTTATTAACATGTCTTGCCAAAGGATTTGGTGGCATAGATCATCGGAAGTAAAGTGAGATTACAATGAAGTTTATAGCTGTCACTTATATTAATTATGCCGAGTTCTGAGTAGCAGACTGAGATGGAGTTTGTATGACAAACTCTCTTCAAACCCATTCTGCTACAAAGGCATGTATTGGTAATGTCTGTTTTCATTTTAAGAGTAATTATTAAGCAGACAGTAGATTTACAGAAGCAGATAATTCTTTCCAGCAGTTAATAACAGGGCTGGGGATGTAGCTCTGTGGTAGGACTCTTGCCTTTACACTCACGTGTAAAACCCTAGGGTTGGTCCCTAAACTGCAAACAAACAAAAGAGAAAGGGGCAGGATGAGGAGGCAGGGAGCAGCTTAGGGTCCATCCAAACAACAGTTGGCTGTAGGGAGAGAAAACTTGAAGTCTTCACTGAAAGTCACTGAGATGATCACTAGGTAGCATCTCTCCAAACTTTGGTCATATGAAGAAAATCGGGCCCATTCTGCTGGTTCGTTGGTGACTCCCAAGGAAAACTGAAGTAATTTCACTGTTATGTGCTGTTCTGTTAAGTATTTTATGCTTGTTTTCTTCAAAAGGTGGTGGCTTTCTGTAATACTCACTGAGCCGGGACTTGCTTTTCCAACTCCAAGTCTAACTTGATCTTAACTATGAGTGTGAAGCTTTAGGGTAACTGTTAATTCTATAAGGAAGAATGATTTTTGTAAACCACCTAAGATAATCTGCCCTGCTTGTGAAGACTGCTGTAGATCAGGTCTCCATGGGAACTGAGCCAGCAGTGAGATTTGCTCCACGAAGCAGCCCTTTAAACCATTTCCCAATATGTTTGAAATGCTTGCCCCTTCTATGGAATCCATTTTTCAAAAAGTGACAGGAACAAATGTTGCTGATTTTAATATTGTGCAGGAAATCATCACATGTCCTTTACTTCTTCCTTTTCGCATCTGAACCTTAGAATCCCTTTCCCAAGAATTAGAACATTCAGGTGTCAGGTCACATCTTTTACTTTTAGTCTTCATCTGCTTGATCTTCTGCCTCCCTCAGAGCTAAGGAGTTCTAGGCTAAGTTCCCCCCACACTCACCATCTGTCAAGAGCAGTGACTAAAGATGAAAGCTTTATTCATAGGTAAGCCTTCCATACTCTTCAACCTTCAGTTTTCTTACCTGAGAAGCAATGATATGTACCCTACATACAACCTAGAGTTGTCTTTAGATTTGGTTGTTTTGTTTTGTAGTGACAGGGATCAAATCCATGCCATTGTACATGCTAGCCAGACCCCTTACCACGGAACTGTGCCACCGGCCCACTGGGATCCTGGTGCCAAGACACAAGTGAATGTGCTGCTGATGGTTAGCAGTGTGTTATGCTAGCCAAAGTTAGCAAAGGAAAATGTACTTGATTTTCTGTTTTCATTATGTGTTTATTTACAGCCCATCAAAAGTTTACCAGGCTCATAGCTAGGTATGATATACATGGCCATGTAAAAGTAATAGAAAATTGTCTAGAAAACAAGATTATTTCACTGGTTATTTTATGCTCCTGAACTTTTCACTAGGATTATTTATGACTTTATGTGTTTTGCCCCCAAGGGTTTTCTTTTTTTTTATTTTTTTTAAATTTTTATTAGCAATCTCTATAACTTTTGTCATGCAATATATCATCGTGGGGCCACACCCATATCTTCATTCACAGTGCGTTCAGTGTCATAGCTCTTATACAATAGTTAAAGTTTCAACTTAGTATTATTTAACAATGACTTAAAAGTTTATTTTCAGTTTCAGATTTACTAAACCCACAAGTCTGTAGTTAAGATCCTAATTGATCCTCTAGCAAAATTTTGGCTCGTGCGTATATGCTAGTGGTTATCAGAGATTAATGTTCATTCTATAATAATAATTTTTCTGGAAAATAGGAATTTTTTTTTGCTCTGAGAGTTCCATTTTAAAATTTGTTTGAATATTGTGCTATTAAACATCACCTCTCCCTTTCCCTGATCACTAACAAGCTCTTATTAAAGAATTTGTAAAGGTTTAAGAATGTTTTATGAACAATGTTAGGTTTACTTTGTCTTTCATTAGCAGCCTCTCTCTGTGTGTGGGGGGGTACTGGTGTGGATGTGGGGGTGCACAGGTGTGTGTGTGTGCAGGTGGAGGACGGAGGCTGACATTGTCTGTCTTCCTTGAGTGTTCTCTGCCTTGTATACTGAAGCAGGGTCTGTCACTGAGATCCAGAGCTTGAAGACTTAGCTAGTCTAGCAAACCAGCTTCGGGGGTCCCCTGTCTTCCCATCCTACATGCTGTGACAACAAGAGACCTCAATGCAGTGCTGAGACCCTGAATTCCATTCCTCAGTCTCACACAACGGCCATTTATCCCTACTGTACCCACCGAGCCATCCACCACAGCAGCTTTCCGTGTTAAAATGGTTTTATACACTTGACAAGCACGCTCTTTGCTTATGTTTATGTGTGTCTTCACCACCAGTTAAGCAGAGAAGAGGGTCTGTGTGTTTCTCTGCCTTTGTGTGAGAGGGGCTTGTGGACCAATTATATTAGTGGATAGTGACACATCTCTCAACTTGCTTAGATACTTTATTCAACACTTCATGTTTGGAGTTTCTAGCTCCAGATGAATAATGTTTGAGAATTCTGGCAGCGTTTTCATGATGTTGCTTGTTATAGTGGGAGGTTAGGGGTCAAGATGTGGAGGTGCTGGGCCATCATGGCCAGCTGGGGGTTACCTGACTCGTGGCAGCCCCAGCATCCTGGGTTGTAATTGTGAGTCAGCCAGAGAATGTTCAAAAGAGTGTTTGTGATATTGATGCTACTTTATAAAAATTGTCATTTTCTCAACTGTAAGATTGGTGGGTTTTAGGTTGAATTACTAGGGTTATTTATCCAAACAATTAAATTATCTCCTAAGAGTACAGCTGTCTGATTAATTAAATTATTAATTACTCAGAGGCTTCTCCAGGTGTCTGTTGGGATGTTGTCCTTTGAACCCTGCTAGGATCCATTTTCAGATAATGAATTAATCCCTTTCACTAAGTCAACTTTATAGTTTAAAAAAAAACTTATTTATTAAGATAGTCCTGTTGTGAGTTGGCTATGAGCAAAAATCTATTTGTAATTATTTCAGGTAATCCTTCCCATTCACGTGTGTGACATACTTCGTCATGAATTGATAATGTTTGATAAGTTCTTAATAGATTTTCACACGTATTCCTTCACTATCCTAGAATATGTACTTACAAAATTAAACATTGTAGCTGAAAAGAGAGTAATCATCATGTGACAAAATGTGCTTTATTTGCTGCAGTAAAGCAAGAAAATTATACCAATATTCTCACTCAGACACATTATCCTTCTTCTTTGAGAGTCATTACTTTCTAGGAAGAAACTTTCAGTGTTACCAGGTGTGGTGGTATATGCCTGTAATCCCAGCATTTAGGAGACAGAGGCAGGAGGATTATCACCAGTTGGAGGGCCAGCCTGGTCTAGATGGAGAATTTCAGAGCTTCATTGGGGGTACTCTGTCTTAGAACATACCAAGGGGCAGCCCCCCTTTTCCTGGCTCAGGCTCTGAACCCACAAGAGCTGTGGGTCCCTTGGAAACTCATTGAGAATCCCCAAGGAGTCACTGTCTAGTACCTTCTGGGGTATCTTCTTCCTCTAGGCATGGATGAATTACCCTGTCCATTGGTCACTCAGGTGCTGCTGAGGTGGGACCTCTTCTCTCTGGGCTCCTCGTCCTGCTGCCTCCCAGGCACTGTATTACTTTTCCTGGATTATGCCCTATATCCTCCCATTCTCCATATATAGCCTTACCCCACCACTGAAGTAGTAGAGTCCTACAGGGTACAAAGTTGCCAGAAATTCTTTTCTAAAGTAAAAGATAATGATACTCTTGATACTCTATACAAGTGTGTGTGTGTGTGTGTGTGAATATGTGAGGGATGGGGTAGGGGAGATATAGTATAGCAACAAATAGCAGAGACTTTGGAATTAGAAAAACTGTGTTGGAAGTGTCCAAATAGACCATGTTGAATTGCTTTACAAAATGAGGACACTGACTTTGCTGGGAAGCTGTGTGACATTTGCATTTGAGAGACTTACTATGACCCGAACATTTTATCCTGCTCCTGGAGTCCATTCTCTGGGTCCCTGGAAGAGTTAGCAATAGTCTCTTCTACATATCTGAGCAGAACATCTGTTCCTTTTCTGGATAGCCTGGACCTAATGTATTTCTCTTATTCAAAATTATGTTGACTTATATCTCAGAGATGAGTCCCAGTTGTATCATGTGAGGAGAAAGAACCAGAAGAGAAAAGATGCCTGGGTGGTAGGGCACCCTGATAGATGCATTTGAACTCCCAGAATGAGTGTGTCCAAATGAAGAGGGTGCCTAAGGCAGACCTATGAGGTCAAAGGCAGTTCAAGGGAGGGAAGAAGGGTGTTGCCAGTCAGGAACACACACAAGGATATGTGCTTATCAGAGAAGGAGGAGATCCAGTCCCAGGGCAGAACCACAGAGAGCCAAGTGGAAGAGACATGGGTGAATTTCAAGGGGATTTTTTTTGTCAAGTCACTCCAAGTGGCTCTTTGATTAGTCAAGACCAGAACATTAGTGGTTTTGATAAAGTTGTGGCAAGGAATGCTTGGGTGCCATAGATTGAGAAGTAAATAAGAGGGAATTATAGGATTTCTTTTTTTTAATAATTTATTTTTTATTTCTTCAAGTTACATCTCAATCACAATCCCCTCCCTACTCCCCCCTCCAGTCCCAACCTTCCACCCTCCTCCCCCTCAACACCCCCATCCTCTTCCCTTCTTCTTTTTTTTTAGTTTAAGGTATTTCTTTTTTCCCCCCAACAGCTCTCCCTTTCAGTCCAAAAAATGGTTCTTTTTCTTATAACTATAAATACAATACAAAATAACAGAAATAAATAGGCCACAATTATAAGAGTTATATGGCTTAGCATACATTCCCAATGTACAGTCCATATGTATTTGGCACCTGACTTTAACATTCTACTATCTAACCATCTCCATGAGTTTAAAGTTCTATATCTAACTCAGCTTTCATACTAACTTGCCTCACAATTTTAAAAATATCTTCTTAGATCCAGAACACCCTCTTGATTCCTAAACAACTCAAAATTGAACTATGAGACTCTAGCTATCTGTTCTTCAACCACCTCAGAGACCTGAGAGGGATAAATATATCTGATTATATAGGAAGTGCAGGGCCTGCAGCTTCCAAAACTAAGAAATGACATACCCGTGGCTGCCTGGACAGTTCCAAACAGCCTGATTCTGAAGGGAAGGTGCTAAAAGTGACAACAGGGCTAACGAAGTTCCTATTTTCAAATGAGGAAGGCCAGACATCTTCTAAGTTACAGAAGATTTTGTTTGACGTGGTGTTAAGAATATGCAATCTGCTGGGTTTTTGAAATTGTGTAAGTGTTGATTGATTACTTTGGCTTTAATTATTAAAAAAGATATGTGTTTAATCTAATGTAAATACTGAGCTCATCAGAGTTGGACGGGAAATTCATTTTTATCTCCTTTTCTAGATTAAGCCTTGTATTTCAATTAGAGAAATACTTGAAGAAACAGTATAAATCCCAACACTTGTTCTGAATATCATTGAAGTCTTGATGTTCAACTTACAGACTTTTTTTCTCCTGAGTTCAATCTAGCAGTAAAAAGAGCTCAAGGCGTAGTTCTGTGTCTTGTCACTGGAGACTTGATGTAATGAACCAAGCTTTGCCTGGTTGTTGGCAGGCAAGACTCTATTGCACATGCCAAACTGGGCATTGGCTGTTTCATTCATTTGTTCATTTAAAGCCTTACATGGAGGCTCACCCTCACTTGAGAAGCTGCCACCTACTTTAGGGTGAGGACTACTGTCTATCTTTTGTATGTTTTTCCTCTCTCTACTAAAGCATATGCTTAGATATTTATCAAGACATTTTCCTAATAAACTCCACACATATTTCATTGAACAAAAGCATCACTTACATGTATTTTGTTGAGTTAACCAGGGCCCAGCATTGCTGGGTCGCTGAGAGATCTTCAGATCAGGAGTTCTGTGTCCCCCCCGTGCAGGGCTTCCACTCTGTGTTCTCCACTACCTAGGTTTTTCTGGGACCTTCTGCTAGTAGAAAAGTCCATAATCAGCAGAGATCAAAAGCCAAGTCAGCAAGTATGTAGGCATTCTCTGCAGTTGTGTCTTTAGCTCTGGGTTGCAGAGAGGCTCCTGTGAGTGGGACAAGGGTGGAGGATGCTTCTTGTAACAGTGAATGTGCTCTTTGGTGATGGACTGTAATGGCTCCTCCAGTGCTCTCCTTGAGCTCTCCTTTACCACCTATCTCTGCTTTCATCTCAGCTCAATTCTAGAGAGTTCACTGGGTGGATAGAGACTGACCTGGTACCTAGGGCTGAGGATGTTGCATTTCGTTTGCTGATGTAGCGGTGACGATAACAGCTGTCTAGAGTTTGCAATGCCACACTTTTCCTTTGCCTTTTTTTATTATTATTATTACCATTTATATATTTTGAGTTTCAGACAAGTTCTCTGTTCTTACTATATAAAGACAAGTAAAAAAAAAAAAAAACCAGAACTGAGAAATAACATGAAATATTCCACTTCATTTCTTCTTGGGATCGTGTTCTTTCTCCAGATCAGAGCCCTCTTTGCCCTCAGCTTGCTTTTCTTTCACTTTAATTTCAAAATTAGGCAAAGAAACATTATCTATTCTCAGAGTGCATCACTTTCTTCCCACTTTCCCTCTCCTCATTTAGAATCCTGTGTTTTGACATAATTTATCATGGGCTGTCACCCTTGATGATTAAAAAAAGGCACTAATGAGATGAAGCTTGTCAAGGCTTGATCGCAGGTCTCTATGTTCTGTCGGATGGTAATAGGACATCTTTGAAAGATGTGGAGGAACCAAGACGTGTGAAAACAAATCACAGCTTCTTGTGGATGAGTGCAGAGGTGAGGCAGGCCTACCCAGAATGAGAATCCCTTCAGGAAATCAGACACTACCAAAGCAATTCTACCCTGGACTGTGTGTGTTCTAATGGTGGCCTGGGAAGGCAGGTTGTATGTTCTAGGTTAGAATGATATGTTAATAGCAGTGGTGACTTCAAAAAGTGAATGTGGGTTTCTCTTGTGATTATCACCGAGGTAAGACGGCTTTGGGTGTCAGAACATGAGAGTCTCCTGAGCCTTGTATTAGACTTCCATGGGTTTCATGTGGAACATGCAAACTGAAGCCAGGAAGATGAGGCTGAGTTTATCTACTCTTCCAGTGGGACTTCTTCCTTAGGATCTGTCTCTTATTCTGCACCAGTGTGTATAACAGGCAAGTTGGCAGCCATTCACTAGGAAATGAGAATCCGAAACTAAATAAATCACAGAATCCTTCCCATGGCTGCTATACAAACTTGTGGGTTTAAAATTACCAATATTTTGTGTATCCTAAACACCATAAATCATATTTGGGGGGGGTGACTGGCAACCAACCAAAATTTCATTCTGATTTTAGAGCATCATGTTTATGTTCAGAGCACTGTTTTAATTTTATTTATTTGTTTATTAGTTTTTGAGACAAGACCCCATCATATAGCTTAGACTAGAACTCACTGTGTAGACCTTTGAGTGTAAATATGAGTCTTATGCACTTGATGTAATTATTATCTTGGAGGCTTACCGCCTTAACCTGCTAACCTAGGCCTAGTCCTGGAAGCTTCTAACATCCATACAATCGAATATAGGCCTAGAATGTTTTCAGTCTCTGAGACTTACTGCTTAATACATTCACTCTTTCTTGTTCCTTCTGAGTTCTGGCTGGTTGGTTCAACCCAGCTGTTCTGGCTCAAACTCCTCTCTAAGCTGACTGATTCAATCTTGCTTCTCTCTCAACCTCTCAGCTTCTGACAGCATTGCTCTGCTTAGCCTCAAACTAACTCCAACAGTCTGTTTTAATCTTCTGGCCCCTTCTCATTCTCTGACTAGTCTGTCTTCACCTGTGTCTAGCTTGTTCCCTCTTCTACCTATCTCTGTAAAACTCTTCCTGTAAAACTGCCTCTAATTTCCACAAACTGAACCGCTGTGAACTCAACTCCACTGCACTGCCTCTCATGGAATCAATCAAACTGACTGAACAGCACTGACTAGAACTCAGAAATCTGCATGCCCCTGTCTCCTGAGTGCTGGGATCGAAGGCACGAACCACCATGCCTGGACCTAAGCTTTTCTTTACCTGAGACTGGCTCTATTACCAGGCTGGTCTTGAACTCAGAGATCTGGTATCTGTCTCACGGGATTAAAGACTTGTCTGTATTCTAGTCAGATCACATACACCTAGAAGGTCTTTGGATGTGATCTCTTGCCAGAGCAGCCATGTTCTGAATTAAAACTCCTCTACACTTGAACTCATAGAGATCTGCCATCTTCTATCTCTTAAGGGCTGGGACTAAAGGCAAACAGTACCATGCCTGCCTGAACAACTCTTTAACTCATGCTAAACATTTAGTTCAGTGAAAGACTAGTAGTTCACCAACTTGTGACTCATGTTTTTAATCATATAAGTGTCTATTTGATGCTGCAGAGAACTTACGTAGGTCTTGAGGGTACACGCTTCAGACTTTCACAAATGAACATATGGTCATATTATCTGAAGACAACCATATTCTAGATTGCAATCCTCAGTTGTGGTCATGTGTTACAAAAGGCATGAAATATGAAGAAAATAAACAAGTGGAGGCATTATCATTTCTGTCTGAGGTTACTGTTTTTCTTGTCTCGAGTGGCACTAACGGGTTAATTGTGGCTTGCTATTAGCCAGTGAATACACTTGACTTCAGAGCAAATGATTATGTGTTCCAGGGCTGTCCTGAAGAAACAGGAAGGAATGTGTGCCTGTGAGCACTCACATTTTACGAAAACCATGTTGGTCCATTGCCTCATTCACTTGAATTAGCCCTCAATTATCCTCAAGGATGGCTGTAGAATGGCATGGGTGCGCCATCTCCTTAGGACCCTAGCAGCTCCCCAAGTCACCCATCAATGCAAAGCCCCACTTCCCTCCCTTCACTTTTGCTCTCTTACTTTGTCAAAGACAGTATATTTTACATTTTTTATACATGTCTCAGTACAGATCGAGAACTGTATAACAGCTTGCAAGCTGGTAAAAATCTCTCACCTTAAATATCATCCACTCCCATCTGAGATTGGACAGGCTAAAGATTACAGACACTTAAAAAATCCTTTTTTTCTTCATGAAACTACATCATTTTTGACACAATATGTTCAACTCTGAGCAGAGTACATAGATTGGAAAAGTTAAAAGTTGAAGATAGAGCCACTAATTCTTTCTTTTAAATGGGGGGTTGGGGGAAGGCTAGTGTGAAAAGTGCTGAGGACCTGAGTTTGGATCCCCAGTACCCATGAGGAAACCTGGCATAGCAGTGAGCATCTGTATTCCCAGTATTGGAGGCATAGAGGCAGGTGGATTGTTGGAGATTGCTGGCCAGCAGTCTAGCTGGAACATTAAGGTCCACGTTTAGTGAGAAACGGTTTCCTCAAAATTAAGATATAATGACTAGAGAGAATGGCCAGTGGTTAAGAGCACTGGGTACTCCTGTAGAGGACCCCATCACCCACATGGTGGTTCACAACCACTGTTACTATAGTTCCAGGACAACTGATACCACTTCTGGCATCCTCTGTCACCAGGTACACAGTGGTGCATAGATGTATATGCATGCACTCACACATACACATAAAAGATAAATAAATAAATCTCAAGAAAAAATAAAATACAGAGTGAAAGAGGAAAATCATTGGCTCCTTACATTCACAAGCACGGGTGAATACACACACACACACACACACACACACACACACACACACACACATACACACACACACACACACAGTAAAAAAAAAAACCCTCACATTTAAAAAAAAATTACCTATAGTTTATTATATCACATTTTGGAAATGTTTGAAGTGCTTCTTTGGAAACAGATGCAGTTACAAAATCTTCTCTTTCAATAGAGTAGTGGTTAGTTAGTTACAAATGGAAACAGAAGAGAGATATTTGGGGCTAAAATACAAAATATGAATTGGGAGTCGAGGGGGAGAGTAAAAGAATGCAACTTTTAAAAATTGGGGGATATATGAAGTAGGGTAACCTTAATGAGGATGGGCAGAATGTGAACATCTATGAATTCTACAAATCACTGCTAATTTCAAAACTGAATAAAGGCAGAGATGACACCAAAAGATGAGATTTCTTTAAAAAGGAAACCAACTGTATGCTTTGCCTCTCTTTGGAATGACGTCCAAAAAACACTGACGTTAGCACTGGATGATAGCAACAGAAATTAAGTTGACTTTTCAGGGTTCATTAACTAAACAAAGTCTGCTGTTAGTAGTTAATTTAGTATTTCAGGGCCTCAGATGTGGCCTTGAGTGAGTGAGTACAATGTTTTTAGTGGGGTAATTTTTGTGAACTTGGAGGTGTCTATAGATGTTAATCTGGGTCTCGGGTCTTTTTCATTGGATTCCTCATTCTGACCTCATGTAGTTTTAGCATCTTCTATTCCCCCACGAGGACCCTTAGTATAAGGTCTAGGATTGTGCTTAAATTCACTCTCATAAGAACCTGACAGTAGCACATTGGATTCAAGGGACATGAACAGGTGTCATACTGTGCCTCACTGGCTGCATCCCCCAGAGCCAGGGCCTGGACTCTTCACATGGGTTACCTGGGAGCCCAGTCAGGGAATGCCACTCTTTCAGAGTCATGTGGCTAGTTACAGGTGAATCTGGGTCCCAAACCAGAGTCTCCCAATGCCTTGAGCAACACCTCTCCACTAGGATGTCACTGTGAGCTCGGGTAAATTGGCATTTACTATATTGATGAGTGAAACAAACTCACTAGTTGTACAAAGTCTTCCTTGCTGGGAGGTGGAGGGTTGACTGAAGGGACTGGCATCTCGGCAGGACTCATCTGTGCATTTGGCAGTTGCTATTGTCTAATAATTATTCTAGAATACATTAGCTTATGAGGATACAAAAGTAGCGTTAAGGTTTTTGTGTGCATATTTACGTGTGTGTGAGGGGAAGTTTGGCATGCACTTGTGCATGTGTGTGTAGAGGCCAGAGGTCAACAGTAGATTGCTTTCTTTTTGAGATACAGTTTCTTACCAAACGTGAAGCTTCACCAATTGTCTAGGCTGGGCAGCCACTGAGTCACCAGAATCTGCCAGAATTGGAGTGATAGGTGTGCACCGCCACACTAGCTTTTTCGGCGGGTGCTCAGGATCCAAATTCAGGTCCTTCTTCTTGCCTAGCAAGTACCTTTACCCACTTAGCCATCTCCCCAGCCTAGTTTTGTGTCTTAATTGGCCATAGTAGTTGGTTTAAAATAATTAATTTTAAAATTAACAATCTTGTTTTTTAATCTGAAATGTAGACTGAGCATTATTAGAAAATAATATTTTATTACTCATCCAAACTCTGACAACTGGAGAACTTGCAGATTGCAAAACTACCAAATTGAGATGTACCAAACTGATTTATTTTTCTATACAATTGTGGTTTTTTGGGTTTTTTCTCCCCTTCATGGTGGTTTGAATAAGAATGACCACCATAGGATCATATACTTCAATGCTTAGTCTTCAGGGACTGGAGCTACTTGAGAAGGTTTAGGGGTATGGCCTTGTTGGAGTAGGTGTGGCTTTGTTAGAGGAAGTGTGCTGCCCAGGGTGAGCTTTTAGATTTCAAAAGCACAAACCATACCCAGTCTCTCTTTTATTGCTGCCTGAGGATCCAGATGTAGAACTCTCAGTTACTTCTCCCTGAGTTCCATCATATTCCCCACAATGATGATAATGGTCTAAACCTCTGAAACTGTAAGCCAGCCCCAGTTAAATGTTTTACTTTATAAGAGTTGCTATGATCCTGGCTTCTCACCACAGCAATAGAACACTATTCTCTAAAATAATGCTTAAACATCAGAGCTTATGGATTGAGTTAGTGTTTAGAACAGTGAAAACTCTCATTTTTAGTGCTGCCTTTTATTTTTTTCTAGTTAGAGTTCCAACAGTCCTGAAAAATATGACTGAAAAAGGATAGCAAGTGTGTTCTGCCATTGTTATGGGGCTCTAATGGAACTGTGCCCTGTCCTCTACCATGAGAGTCCCAACCAGGAGACAGTTTCTCTGCTAGGATAAATGCTATTCTGTCACAGAATCACTTTCAGAAGGGGGGGGTGATTTTAGTTGGCAGTTCTGGAGAGTTTTCAACACTCGAATCTGTGCCAGCAGCATTAGAGGGAGATCCAATTTCAGCTCTGGTTTTCAAGAGGGGAGCTAACTTTGACTCATCTTTCCTTGAAATGCCAAAGATCTTCTCAGCTTAGTTGGAAGGAATTCTGGTTTACTTAATGAACTGAGTTAATGAAGCTTCAGTTTTGTGAAATTATTGAGGGTGGATTGGTAAATTCACCAAATGTATACACCTCCTATGAATGCAGTAGATGGAGACACCCCAGGCAGGTCTCCTAGAATGCCTGTACTGATGTCAGTAAAAGTTCTGGGTGTGCTTTGTTGGGCAACTGGAACATGGAAAAGTGTGTAGCTACCTTTCTTAATGAAATTTTAAAAAGAGAGTAGGGAACTTGAAACACTTGCCAGAAAGAACGTCCAAAGCTCTGAGGAGTGGCCACTGACGAGTGTGCTTGTGAGGTAATGAAGACCTGTGTGGTGGTATTTCTGCAAGCTGTCTCTGGCTGTTTTCTGTGTTGTTTTCAATACCAGGCCAATGTCTTGCTCACATTGCTGTTTTTAGCAGCATTTTAACCTTATAAGATGTGCTGGCAAGAAAGATGGTGAAGAATCTGTTAGTAATCCTTGTGGTCTTAAAAGTATTATACAATTTACTTGCAAAATAAGTATCTTAAAGCTTTCACATAAGCAAGTAATGGACAGAAAATTAGGTGGATGGAAAGAATCTCTCTAAAAGTATTTATTTTTATTTTTATCCTTGTGTCTGCGTGTGCGCACATGTTGAGTTCATGTGTATGGATTTTTTTATGTGTGAGTGCATACCTAAACATTGTGGATATGTGTGTATTTGTGTGTATTCATGTGTATGTGAATGTATATATGTGCATATACATATATGTGTATGTATATGTTTATGTGCATATACATGTATACATATATATGAATGTAAATGTGTGTATGTGCATGTTTGTATATGTGCAAGCATGTGTATGTGTTTGTGTGTATGTGTGAGTGTGTGTGTGTGTTGTTGTTCCTCAGGTGCCTTCCACTTTGTGTTTGAGACAGGGTCTCTCCTTAGCCTAGAATTTTGAGTCAAGTTCAAGTGCTCCTCTGTCTCAGTTTCTCTCTGTCACTGGGCTATCGTCACACACTGCCATTGTTGGCTTCCTACATGGGTTCTGGAAACATAAACTTAGGTCTTAATCTTGTGAGGCAAGAGCTTTACTAGCCAAGCCATCTTCCCCAGCTCTGTCTTTAACAATATTAACCCATTTTTAAAAACCTATTGAATTTAAAGCCCACTCCATAGAGGAAATGCATTCCTGGTAAACTTAATAACCTACGAGAACCAAGAACCCATGGTTGAGAAGACTGTAGGCCCTGGGGGGAAGCTGCTACTATTACTCTGTTAAATAGACATTGGGTCAAACTCCTCTTTGAATCTGTGTCTCTGCCCATAGGTCACTGAAGCTCTCAGGCTGCGTCAGAGCAGTTTCTTTGTGGGATGGACACCAGTTCATGCAGAAACTCATAACTAGTCAGCGAATAAGTGCTGTGGAATGCTCAGCAACAAATGGACATCTGTGTCACACCCTTCCTCGCAGGGACAGTCATGGAAGAGAGAGCATGCAGAAAGATTGTAAGAGCTAGAAGTTGTGGAGGCATGTTTTCTGAACTAGATAGGACCTAGGCATTTGTGAACCCATAGTGGCTGTGTTACCTGCACAAGACCTGCACCAGGGTTAACATTCTAGTATTGGGGGTGTGCCTCAAGAGCTCCCAACTCTAGCTGAGGAGAAATCAGCAGTTGATGGCTTCTGAGGAGGGAGAGTCAATTTCCTTTTAAGGGTATGGGTCCTGGTAGGTTAAGCATACCCATGAATATATGAGCAGCACAAATTAAACTTTAAAACAAAAGGATGCAAAGTAGGGAACAAATGGGGAGTTAGGGGTAGATTTGAGAGGAATTATGGGGAGGAGTTTGGGTGTATATGATCAAAATATATTGTATACATGTATGGAATTCTTAATGTAAAATATTATTTAAAGGCGGTAATCCACTTTTAAAAAATCGATTGAAATGCCATCAAAACCAGCCATTTGTATATAATTTCATGTCTTCCAAAATTCGGTAGAATTTACACTGTTAGATTGTAGTATGTTATAGTACTATCATTCACTAACCTAAGAGAGAAAGAGGAATTGAAGCCCCCAAATAAGGAAAATGACCATGAAGGTTGTATGTGGCCCTGGGCAATGCATCTCAAAGAGAAGAAATTTACACTTGTAAGGAGCAAAGCTCAGCTGACACAGGGAGAATCTGTTCCCATGAGAGTTGTGTGTATAGTGAATGGAGGAGAGGGGAGGAAAAGGGGGGCTTGGACATGTGGGTAGGTATGAGAGGAAGACTTAGCAGACGGGGAGTGGTGTCTGCCAGCCATATGCATGAGTAATCAGCTGATTATGAAAACGGAGGATAATCATTTGAAAGAGGAGTCAGGTAGGTTCTGTTTGGTTCACAGAGTTGTGCAGTAAATAGGAGCATCTTCTATCCTGTAGCTGAATGTAGGCTGACGGGCCTTTGCAAAAGGGTTTGCTGTGGGACATAGATTGGATGGTCCTGTGGCCATGTGAAAATCAGATCAGGTGACATTTGTCACTCTGTCGCTCTTTTATTCAGGCAGGACTTATCTAGATACCTCCTCGGTTTGTTTTTTCTGTTTCACAGTCTGAGAGGGAGGTTACAGAGGTTCCCTCTGACTTAAAACAAAGTGAGTCATACCTGGGTGTGAATGCAGAGCCCTGTTAGCTCCAGGGAGACTTGTGGTCATGATACTTATTGTGGATGGATGGCCTGAGATGCACTTGTTTTCACAGCATTTTAGTGGTTGTTTTTATACATCCATTTATGTTTTTAAGTGCCAGCTGACTTTCTGATAGATTAACCTATTATTTTCAAAATGCTTAGTAGATGATTGAGAAGAATTGAAATATAGACTAAAAGAGGTAAAACATACAAAGTATTACCTAAACTGGGTGCTGTTGTAAAAAATATACAAAATTGTTTGTACTTATACATAATACGCAGTATTATTCAATTCTTACATCATAGTCATATTTGTTTGTCCCATTTTGCAGATGGGAAAAATGAGGAACCATAACATTAGGAAACTTTTTTTTTTACAAGGTGATGGAGTAGCAAAAGCAGGATGGAATTCTTATAGATAGCTCCTAAATGTATCCTTTTGTGACTACCAAGTGTTTCCAAGGCAAAAAAAATAAAGAGCCATGGCCTTCAAATACATTCACATTCATTCTTGCTTTATCTAAAAAATGAAAATTTAAAATACGTTCACATTCATTCTTGCTTTATCTAAAAAATGAAAATTAAAAATAATAGTACACTTATGAGGTCCCTGCTGTCCACTTTGCAACTGGAAAGCTTAACTCCAGGCTGCAGGCAGTGGTTAACAGTTGTGGCCAGATGTGGTAGTCTCCTGATGAGGCTTTATAAATTACAACTTTCCAGAATGGTTTCCCTTACTCTTACGAATTCTGAATGTCTTTTCAAAGCAGAAAACAGTCACTTGCTAAAGGATATGTGTTTTCTCTTTAACCAATTGCTAAAAATGACCTTTAACCCCCTTGGGATAGGTTCTCTCTATATAGCTCTTGTTAGCCCAGAACTCACTATGTAGACCAGGCTGGCCTAGAACTCACATAGATCCACCTCTTTCTGCCTCCCAGAGTACCCTGACTAAAGTTGTACTTCACCATTCCCAGCTTCCTCTAAAAACTATTATGTTTTAAACTTCCTGTTAGGGATTCATCTGTGCCTCTCCCTATAGTGCATTTATATTTTGAACTCTAAATCTCAGCACCTCAGATTACACCCTTACTTCAAACTAGTCTTTACCAAGCTACCATGTTCAAATGAGCTCGTTTTAATCAAAATTACTTGAATCTATATAAATCAAGGATATTGCAGAGAAATATGCTCACAAGGGAGGACATTGAAGTTGAAAGCTCCTACTTATGCTCTAACTATGAAGAGGGGTGTGGAAATGTCCTTCTCTCACATCTCCCAGAAGGAGCCAGGCCTGATAACCTGGGTTTTGGAATTGGATGCCTCACACTGAGATAATCCATTTCTGTTGTTGATGCTGTCCTGTGTGTGGTTGGCATTCTGTTGCAACAGCTCTAATAAATTCAGAAGACAGAAACCTGTATGTGTGCTAGGCTCCATAGAGAACCCTGTATGTATGCTAGGCTGCATAGAGAACCGTGTATGTGTGCCAGGGTTCATAGAGAACTCTGTATGTGTGCTATACTGCTATACTGCATAGAGAATTGTGAATGTGTGCTAGACTGCATAGACAATCATGCATGCATGCTGGACTGCATAGAGAACTGTGCATGTATGTGTGCTAGACTGCATAAAGAACCTTGCACATGTGTATCACTGTTGTTGGAGCTTGCTTCATGAGAAACAGGTATTTTCCTTACCTATCTTAGGGTTTAGATTTTCTAACAGTCTAGTTTGAGCAAGCACAACCATGACTCTGCATTTTCCTTAACTGGTTGGAAAGGCACTCCCACAAAGCAGGAGGATGCACCCTACACTATATGCCTTACTCTCTCTGTAAACTAGGCGTGTCATTTTCTCACTTATGAAATAGTTACCATGCTGTGCACAAATCTCTTGTTACACATTGGACACTGTGTATGTTCAGGTTCACATTTGCATTTGTGTGTGAAAAGCATTTGGACTGGCTGATAAACACACAGAAAGGAAGGACACGGATAATGTACCTGAAGCCTGCAGTCCATTGCAATTTCTATCATTCTTAACTGATTACCCTTTTGGAGGAAAATAACAGGGAGAACAAAAATCTCTCAACAAAAACTGTGTTCAAAGACCTGGCAGACTTTGGTACAGTGACTATGTTTTTGGGAGCACTTGTCACTTTGGGCAGTGTTGGGTGTAAGCTATGCTCAGGGATGCAATTCTATAGCATCCTTCCCTGTCTGTTATACAGAATGTTTCCTTTAAAATTGGAATTGAAATTTGTGTCCTTACCAATAGTTTTTGAGCCTATACTATCTGGATATGGCAACATTCCAACTCTGTATGTGTCCTGTCACACATACACAGTTCTCTATGCAGTCTAGCACAACATTCCAATGTTGGAAACTCAAACACCAGACCATTGTTTTAAATCAGCTTCGGTCCCAGGAAACAGACCAAATTCTGGAGTTCAAATTTTAGCAGAGTCTGACCTTCACTCTTTCATGGTTATAGAAATTCTGATCAGGTGTTGGGGAATTCTCAGTGGATGCCCAGAAATGAGAGCCACTGGAACAGGATGAGAGAGTGTCTGGGCTCACAGACATCATGGTATTTACTCAGAAGCACAGAGGCCTAGGTCTCGAGTGATGGCTACGAACCCTCAGATAGAAGGTGCAAGGCAGGAATCTGAAAGAAAACTGGGAATCAAAGTCAAGTGAATGCCGGTCAGAAACCACCAAGGAATGTAAGGAGCAACTGTTGTGACCTCCAGCCTCCTATGTGTGTGTGTGTGTGTGTGTGTGTGTGTGTGTGTGTGTGTGTGTGTGT
>CAJQZJ010033539.1:679780-694049 GCA_907164525.1 Lophiomys imhausi | reverse complement strand
GTGTGTGTGTGTGTGTGTGTGTGTGTGTGTGTGTGTGTGTGTGTGTGAACTTGGTGAACCAGTGAGTTTCATTGTGGTTACTTACAGGAGCAGGGCCAACTTACCAGCGGCCACACCACTGTGAAGATAATGCTTCTCCTCCCCATGACTGCCATTACTGCTTATGGGTCCATAGAGAAATGAGACTTAACCTCAGCTTCCATGAGCGAAAACAGCTGAAGAGTCTTCCTTCTCCGCGTAATTCAACTGGAAATGGGTAAAGGGAGATGTGAAATACAGAGACAGAAGAGGAAGCATGTGTTTTCTTTCAGTGTACCAAGTTACCTGGCAAAGTCACACAGACAGGGGGAAAAGCAACACGTGACCTGTGGAAGGTGTAGGTTTGTTCCAGGTAGTTTGTAGATTTAGAGTTTTTGTGCAGGAGGCACTGGAGTGAGATACATGTTGGGTGGGAGCTTTTATAATACCAGTTTTATATTTCTCATAAAGAAGAAACCTTAGGGATTTGACAGGAAAGAGAATCTATTTAGTGAAATTAGGAACTGGGGGAAAAGTGGTTCTTTTTATTTTTTTCAGACGATGCCTCAAAAGGAGGAATATTTCTACTGCAATAAATTATTTTTTGATTGCCTCTATTCCTCGTCCTGCTCCACATCCCCACACTGAATGGCGTCATTAAACAGTGCCTGGTGTGAATATTAATGTGAGGCAGGAGAAGGCTGCCAGCCACACACAATATATTCAAATGTTGGCTTTACATAATTATCCTTTTCCTCCTGTGTTCTTTATGATGCCCGGTGTAGGGTTTGCAGGGCTATCTACTAAATCTGCAGGAAAATTTCTTTGTATTCAGATGACAGCTTGAATTATTGCCAGCCTTCAACCTGGATGAAATTTGTCTCAAAGTGAGCATAGGCTACTGGCAAAAAAAAAAAAAAAAATTTATCAGTGTTTTAAAAATACTATTCATAATCCTCTGATATTTTACTTTGTGTTACAAATATTCACTGCCACTGAAGTGCATTGTTTTATGTCTCCATGTGTAAGAGGATTAATAATGCTACCCATTGTATCCCAGTGCCCAGGAGTTGCTCCACAGAGCTACCAAATCCCGAGTGCAAGGTGTAGTAAATATTGTTAGCCTACAGTAAATGCATGGTTTCTCATAGAGAAAAACATGAGCTGTGGACCACAGGCGCTGGTGGTAGGTTTGCTCTTTGCCCTTTTATGCTGTGTTTTCACAAAAGCTGATGGAGCTTCTTAAATCTGGTTGTAGGCTTTAGGTAGAGGGAAAGTCCTAAGGGGGGGGGGAGATTACAATATCATCTGACTTCACAACTTAAAGTAAATGAATTGTCATCTAATATCACAAAAAAATTGAAAATCATTTTCCTTGGTTATTATTGATCATTGTAACATATCTGTGAGTTAAAAAGAAGCAATGATTTCTAAGGTTTGGCTAATGCAGTCTCAAAAATGATAAACTTGGGGCTGGAGAGATGACTGAGCAGTTAAGAATATGCAGTGCTCGTTCAGTGGACTTGAATTCAGTTCCCAGCACTCAATTCAGGCAGCTCACAACTACCTATGACTCCAGCTCCAGGATGTGCGATGCCCTTTTCTGACTTCTGCAAGCATGTGTAATCATGTGCTTGTACCCCCACGCAAGCACATACATAACTGAAAAAAAATAAATCTGAAAAAAAAAAGAAAACTTTACTTCCATTCCAGACCAATGAAAGGGAGACTATGAACTGTGTTTTGAGAACTGGAATAAAATGAAGAAACATCAGGAGGGTATTGGGATTTGGTAAGATTATTCTGCTTGTTGTTGGGAGTGTTATATACTACTTACTACTTCTGCTGGTGACAAGAAGCATTTTAAAGGAAGAATTAATGGGGCTCATTGTTCATTAGAATAGAGTCTATCACGGTCAGAGTGGTTATATCTTAGACTATAGCACTAACCAGGAAGCAGGTAAAAGAACATCAGTTCAGACTGGGACCCTGGTACATGGGATGGTGGTGCCCACATTCAAGGTGGGACTTCCGTGCTCAGTTAAACCTCTTGGGCAGCAGTTCTACACCTCTGGGCCAAGATGCTTTTAGATGTCACTTATCAGATTTCCTACCTATTAGACATTTATATTACAATTCTTAACAGTAGCAAAATTAAAGTTATGAAGTGGCAATGAAATAATTTTATGGCTGAGGGTCATCACAACATGAATTGTATTAAAGGGTTACAGCATAGAACGAGGCTGATATATAGGGCACCCCACACTGGAGGAGTAGGATAGGTGGGAGAAGTGAGAGGGTGGACCCGGGAGGGGTGCAGGGAGGGGACTGTGATGGAGATGTAATTTGAAGTAATAAATATAAAATAAAAGAAGCTCTGCTCTAGGGAAACACCCCCACCAGAATACCATAAGGTGTGCCTCATTGATGACCTATGTGTTTTTTAGCCTAATCAAGTTGACAATGAATGAATTAGTATAGTACTAGTGAGAAGAAAGTCCCTGCAATGGGTCTGAATTTCAGAGGCATTTTAGAATGGGTGCAGTTAAGTAGAAAGACTTGGCTCCAATTGGTGGTTTTCAAAGATTTTTTGAGTACTCAGATTTTTCCTTTTCAAACAAAAGTCAGTGAGGAAATGGATGGTGATGTCCCTTCCACAAACAACATAAAGAAGAAAAGAAAAAGACAAATCTATCCTAGGAAGAAGAGAGACACACTGCACTCCCCTCCCTGACCCCACCCCACTCTTCTCCTTGTCTTGTCTAGTCTATGGAACTCTCTGTGGCAACAAGAAGAAAAACAGCTGGGCTATGCCTGTAATCAATGAAGTGACCACACCCAAGAAGAGAATGTTATTACATGAATGACAATTCAGCTTATGCATTGCAAGGGATTATCACGCACCTTCCTTCACTTTCTATTTCTCTTGTATCTTATTTTTAAAATGCATTATGTGGATAATGATATCTGTAATCCAATTTCTGATAGAAAGCTGGAAAGACATTAGTATATCGAAAAACAAAATAAGGCTCAAAGACATCTCAGAAGGGTAGAATGAATGACAAGGAAATCCAATAAGATGAAATTAACTAGGAATAGGCAGAAAGCTCTACCTTCCGGTCAATAAATCAAGTCATACATATTCAAGATGAGATGTAATTTAGCAGCCTAGGTGAGACAGGTTGGCATTTCTAGGTGTCTTGAAGGAGCATACTAGTCAGGGGTAAAAGATACGGGTCAGTGAAATAGATGGTCTTCCATCCTTTGATCGCCAGGGCTAACTGAACTACTGTATTCAGCATGTTGATGAGAAGAATCGCTGAGCACTCACTCACTGGCTATTTCTCTTCTAATTTTACTACCCATGGCACTGGCTCGTCAGCAATCCTCCTCATACCCCTCTTTTCTTCTCAGAACCTGAGAAATAAAGCCCAGAAGTGGAAATTACTCTGCACAACAACAGGGTTTTCAGTCATGATTGCTGGATTTTCTTATGACAAAATAGCTTTGATATTTCTCATTAATTCATCTGCTTGTTTACTTTACATCCCAATCACAGCCCCACTCCCTTCTCTCCTCCCATTCCCACCCTCCCACCCACTTCCCTCATACCACCCCCATGCAGTACCAACCTACTCTGGCACATCAAGCTGCATCAGAACCAAGTGCCTCCTCTTTCACTGAGTCAAGACAAGGCAGCTCTGCTAGGAAAATGGGATCCTGAAGGAGGCAACAGAGTCCAAGTCAGAGACAGTCCCCACTTCAATTGTTCAGAGATTCCCCAACTCCTGACATTATTAATGATACTCCGCTATCCTTGTAGACAGGAACCTAGCATAACTGTCATCTGAGAGGCTTCGTCCACCAGATAGTGGAAACAGGTGCAGAGACCCAGAGCCAAACCTTAGGTGGAACTCAGGGTGTCTTGTGGAAGAGTTGGGGGAAGGATTGAGGGAACTGGAGGTGCCAAGGACACCACAAGAAGACCTACATAGTCATTTATCTTGGGCATGGAGGTCTCATAGAGACTGAACCACCAACCAAAGAACATACATGGACTGGACCTAGGCCCACTACACATATGAAGCTGATGGGCTGCTTGGTCCTCAAGTGGATTTTTTTTTTTAATGGAAGAAATGATTAAAGGGCCAGAAGTGGTTTAGACAATGGGACTGGGTGACTACTGATGACAAGAATCGCATGAGTAAGGTGTTCAGTCACAAGGACAAGCCACAAGTGGCAGAAACATGTTTTTCTTCAAAGTCTGTCTTAGGGTATTTTATTGCTGCACTGAAACACCTTGACAAAAAGGAAGTTGGGGAGGAAAGGGTTTATTCAGCTTACACTTCTATAGCACTGTTCATCATTGATGGAAGTCAGGACAGAAACTCAAGTAGGGTAGGAACCTGAAGGCAGGAGCTGGCACAGAGGCCATGGAGGGGTGCTGCTTTACTGGCTTGCTCCCCATGGCTTGCTCAATCTGCTCCAGCAGCCCAGGGGTGGCATCACCCACAATGGGCTGGGCCCTCCTCCACTGACCAATGTTTAAGAAAATGCCCTACAGACTTGCCTATAGCCTTGATCTTATAGAGGCATTTTCTCAATTGAGACTCTCTCCTCTTAAAGGACTTTAGTTTGTGTCAAGTTGACATAAAAACTGTCTAGCACAGAGGCGTATGAATAACAACAGCTGAAGTAAACCCACTCCTATCCACTACACTTGGGAGGAATATGGAAAACACAATCCAAGAAAAATTCTGTGTTCTGAAGAAACAGAGGTCACAAGAACCATGTCTTGTTTCCTTGGAGTTTTCTCATAAGCACTCAGAAATCTCCCCACATAACTCCATTCTTGGACCACGTTCCAACAGTTATTGCTTTTATCACTAATAAGCCACAGTATAACCTTCTTTACAAATTGTTATGACAGGTATAGGGTAAACTCCACTTACATCATAAATTTTAACAAGCTATCAGGACAGAATTTCTATGTAGAAATTCTCATTAAAATACTTCTCATTGGTATAAATACCACTGTTCTTCCCTTCACTCCACATTCTGGTCCTTCCAGCTGCATAGCAAACTTCTAGCCTTCTTTCCTCCTCCCTTATTTTCTTTTGTCTGCTCATTTTCTTGCTTATTAAGAACCTCCTATCTCAAAGGAACTGTGGAAGAAAAGCAGAATAACATTTCTTTGATTTGGGTTGACCTTTGTATGAGGAGGCAAATCAAATGAGCTGATAATTGCCACCTAGTGTGGTGGTGCAGGCTCATGATCCCAGCAGTCAGGGAGCTGCAGGACGAATGCATGTTCCAGGTTAGCCTGGACCCAAAGCAAATCTTACCTCAGCAAAATAAACTGAAAATAAACAGACATATAGGTTAATTTTAGTTGATATTTCTCTCTTTAATTTTTAAGGGTATACACAAAAATGGGATGCACCCCATTCAATGCATTGGCTACAGTATTTTAGAAGCCAATCTCCTGGCCCTTTAGCTGTAAAACTGTAGTAATTATCAGCAATAGACTTTCACCATGGTTACCTGCTACTTGTGTTGAAAAGATGAGGAACTCCAGCTGGCGAGTCCTGCTGTCACTTGCTTTTGGTGAAGCTTCCTGACTGGAGGGCTCCTTCAGGTTGTGATTTCTTATTCCTTCTGACACCGGGAGGGAGAGCAGCAATGACACTATTAACTCACTTGGTTGCTAAGGACTGAGACTGATGAGGGCATCTTCTGTTCAGTCCTATGCCTTGCAGCCTGGCATGGTCTAGAGACAGCCTTAGGGAGGAAGCTTACATCCCATGGGCTGACAACTGTTTTTCCAAGTAAAGGAAATGCTTGACATTAGTGTGGAGGGGATTTCCTGTGGAGGCCAGTACACAGTAGTTCCTGTGCAAGGGTTGAACTCAATCTCGGAACTTAGAATCTGGATACTGAAAAATTGTAGACAATAATTTTTTTTTTAATTTAAGCAAGTAATGCTGATTTTTCTCTTTATGTGTTTTATTTATTTATTTTTCTTTTCATGTGCTCAAAAATATTAATTTTCTCCCTTTGCTTTTGCTTAACATTTAAAGGTACAGTCTATCATGGCAAGCAAGGAGGGGGAGGCCACGGGAGTATGAGGTAGCAGGGCACACAAGGAGGAAGCCGAGAGATGATTGCTGATTGGTGTTCAGCGTTCCCATTCCTTCTCACAGAGTTCAGAATCTCAGCCTATGTGAGGTGCCACTCACATTTCGGGGGAGGGGGTTCCCGCCTCAACTGCGCCTGGAGGAAACTCCCTCACAAACAGGTTAGGTAGGGAGAAGATGGAACAGCACATGAGAGAAGTGGTTTATCGTACTGGATCAAAGGGTCGTGACATTGAACAAGAGGAAAAGCAAGAAAAGACAAAACAAGGACATAAAGCTCTTCTCCTCAGCAGGACACAGAGGAATAGCTTGAAAATGGGGTCACTTTAAGGCTGTATTGGTAAGAGCCAGAGGTGTAGGATACTAATCACAGATAATAAAATCTGTGAATTTGGGAGGCAGACAGCCGAGTATATGGTATTGTTTCTCTAGTATATGTCGATATCTCTTGGAATTATTGAAATTTGACATAGAATCCTTGAAGTCATTGAAATGTTTGATACTTTGTTGCCATCTTCGTCCATCCCATCACTGTTGTCACCACTAGCAAACACAATCATCATCCAGGACATATATTAGAATGTCATACACGACAGCAATGTCTTGGTACTTAGAGCACCATGTGAAAACATTCGTGCCAGTGATTCTGTTAAGTTTTCCCAAATTTATGTATGAGAAAAGAAAGACTGGAGTGCGAATTCGGTTTGACTGGCTCTGATGTCCAAAAGCTCTTCTAAGTCAGCCATAAATCTCAGACTTTTTGTCTTATTTTTGTTCCAGTCTATTTTGACCGCATGTTGATTTTGCTGTTATGATTATTTGAATAATTGTTAGCAAATGTTTGCATAGAAAATAGCCACACTCTCATTGCCGTTGTAGGTACTCCCTTTCCCATTAATGTGGTTGTATGTGATTGGCTTTAGCCAACAAAATAGTAGGTACATGTAGATAGAGGCTTTAATGTACTTATACACACTGGGTTGCCTTCTATAAATTAATGAGATAGCATGAAAAGATGATCCCAGATAGCTATTTCCCAGCTAAGGTATAAATCTGAAATATCCCACATAGTCTTGTATTTCAAACACCTGTTCTCTGTCTGGTATAGCTATTTTGGAAGTTTAGAACCTTTAGAAATTAGGCCTACATGGTGGGAGTAGGCCACTGTGGAAGGAGGAATGGCTTTGAAAGTTTTAGCACGTCTCTTGGTTCTAACATCTTTCTGTTTCTTGGTCCATCCTGCTGTATGATCCCTCTGCCATACATTACCGACACCATAAGCCACATCGACCCTATGGGGACAGATGAGAACTTCTGAAACCATGAGCCAAAATAAATCTCTCCTTTAAGTTGTTTGTGTCTGATATTTGGGAAAAGTGATAAAAAAAAAAAACTAGTTTAAAACACGGCACTAGAGGAGTAAGGGGCCCGACCATGTGGTTCTTAGGACTTTGGAGCTGGTTTGTGTGAGGAATGCCGAAGAGTTTGGAGATGCGGGCTAGGGAAATTCTAGAACACTGTAAGCAGAGAATGATGGGTAATAGGTACCCACTCCTGTTCAGCTCAGTGGCACATAGATGTTCCTTTAACCCTGGCATATAAAGGAATAGGATCATCTCAGCGCTCAAGTGTTGAGACAGACTGTGAGTAACCTCTGTGTCTGTCAATCTTGGGTTTCTTGTCTGTAAAACAGAAACAACCAATGGTAACAAGTCATTGCCCCCAGGGAAGTTTCAGAGATGAAGGATGTAAGCCGACTTCAACCCCATTGTGCTTCTCTGACTTATAGGATGGCAGGTTAGAGAGCTGTAATTATCTTGTTACCCTCCAAATACATGCAGATATTTGCAAGGTAGTCTGACTTTTGTTAAAAAGAAACACAGCCTCACTGGTTGGAAACTGAGTTAGGTATAGAACTTTAAACTCATCGAGATAGATAGATAATAGAATATTATTATCAGTTGCCAAATACATATGGACTGGACGTTGGAAATGTATGTTATACCTTATAATTTTCATAATTGTTGCTGAATTGTTCTTATTGCTTTGTATTGTATTTTTTGTTATAAGAAAAAGAGCCTTTTATTGGACTAAAACCAGGAGAATATTAGGGAAAAAAGATAAACCTTAAATTAAAAAAAAAAACCCACAAAGCCTCACTGGCAAGACACCTTCACCTCATACACAATTTTAGCTTTTCTGAACCCACTTCTGTGCAATGAAATGGTTTTTGCCATGGTGGGGACAAGAGCTGGGGACATTCACTCTCTCTCCTCTGCACACCACAGCGGCTTGAGTATAATAAATGCTAGTCTGTCAGCGGAGCATTTTTCTGGGTGTGATTTAAGCATCTTCGCTTCCATAAGCAGGTTCTGCTTTTTTTATCCTTCCATTTTAAACCAATTTAATACTTTTGTTCAGTACCAGCCATTATTAATTTCTCTCATGTACATATTTCAAATTCCTCACATGACAGTTTTGAGAAACTAATGAAAATTAGAGTGTGTTAGTGGATTGCATTCCTACAGAGACCCGTTAATACATTCAATTACACTTCTTAATAGTAATGGAGGCTACAGAGGGAAGCTTTGCCATTTATACCCTCTTGCTCCATTGTGTGTGTGTGTGTGTGTGTGTGTGTGTGTGTGTGTGCTCTTTCTCTCTCTGCCTCCCTCCATCCTGTCCCCTTAGCAGATACTTGGGGGAAATGTAACATAATGTAAAGGAAAAACCATTTGAGGTGCTATCTTATGAAGTGGCTCTTTCTGAAAATGTATCACTTATTAATATGAAACAGGATGGAGGAAGTGCACATAACTTACTTACTATTTGTCAGCTAAGAACATTAGTCCATTAATCTACCCTTCTTAAAATCTCCTTGCTCACCAAAGGCTTCAAAGGAATTATGGAAGGATACTTTTCTCCCTAGATGCATACTTCAGCAATCTGATTTTGTTTTAAAGTAGCATAATTACATTGTCTCCATCCATTCTGCAAATCACAGCCCCTTTGGGAATTCCTTTGAAAACCATAATTAGGGAGGGAAGATGCTGGTACCTGGTATGTGATCATGGTTTGAGACTTGGCTGTGCCCAGCAGGGCTGGTCCTGGGCTTAGTGGTATTCTTTTGAGATAGGTGAGCTTGAGTAACAGTGTACACTGTGGTTGGCAGTTCAGCTAAGTCGTTTTTTTACAAAGGAATGTGGAGGGCTTTAGCTCCTCAGGCAAAATATTTCTACAGCCTATTATGGAATAAATTAAATGCATATTTATCCTTCCTACATCTCACAATGTCAATATTTTTAGTCTTAGATGATGGTTTTCTGGAACTTAGGGACCCTGTCATTAAATTTATTTCAGACAACTTTCATACTCATTTTGAGAAAACAGGGCCAATGTATTTCTTTACTAGGTAGTGGTTTATTAGCCGAGTACTTTCAGATTCTTGTGTCAGATCACACACGGCTTGTTTTTTCATTAAGCTCATTGATGTATATTACAAATATCAGCTCATCTGGGCAAGTTCTGGGTCAGACACTGCACTGTGTTAAGTTATGGTTCTAAGGACATAAGGTGAAGTGTGATCTTTAGTCTGTAAGTTGCAAGTACATGGCAAATGAAATTATTCAGATTCTAAGACTCTTTGAATTTTTTCTAATCTCACAAATTATGGGAGGAAACAGAATATCTAGTTTTGTTGTGATTTATGATTCCAGTCTAAAACTAAAGCTGTTGTTACACAAATTAACTAGACACAAGCCACATTTAATGAAGTTTCTAATTAAAAAAAATGCTTATTCAAATTGGTCTTTAAAAATATCTGTATTTTCAAGAAAAAAAAAGGTTACTACGTCTCTATCCATTAGCATCAATATATCTATCCCTCAAAGAGCACCAAGGGTGTCAGGAAGAATGTAGCTCCTGCTTGGGGTCCCCAAGGATCATGGCTCAACCTAATTCAGTGGGCTCATGGATGGTAAACATCTACTCTCTTCTCTGTCCCAGTAATATTCATCCACTTTGTTAGCCTCAGATTCTGGAGGACATGTAAAAGCAGAAGATGGCCTACTTCTGTTCTCTCAGGCCTGCCATCTTTCTGAATAGAGGGTTTATGAGGGCTGCTGGGAAATTCTTCCTTTGTGTGCTTTCCTGGGAGAACATCTATAAGGAAGTCATAAGATAGGCTGTTTACTTTGTCATTTTGATTATTTGTTCTGTTTGTGTTGGCAACCTATATATAAATACCTTCAACAAAGCTTCTTTTATAGCATTGAGACTAAGACCCAAGGCCTTAAACATGCTGGGCCAGTGTTCTACCACTGAGCTAGATTCCTGAGTATACCATAGATCAGCTGTAAAGTAGTTTTATTTTTATTTGAAAACTAAGTATATATCAAAATTGATACTTTACTCTTTACTTTTTATTTTTGCTTTTTGTATTGGGAATTCAATTCTAGGCCTTTTGCCTGCCACTAAACTTCTGCTGCTGAGCTATGTCCTCAGTCTTTTAAATTATTTAATTAATTAGTTAGTAATTAATTTTACAGTACTGATTAAATTTAAAGCCTTATGAATACTAACCGAGAACTCATCCATTCAGCTATATTCTGCAACCCTTATTTTATTTTTGAGACAAGTTCTTGCTAAGTTTTTCAGCCTGGTCTCAAATTTACAATCCTCCTGCCTCGACCACACAAGTACCCGGGATTACAGATAGCCACCACTATATGGAACTGTCATAGGCAAGTTTTGATAGCCATGTGGAAACAGTGACAACCTCCAATTGAGATTTTTTTTTTTTTTAGGAGTAGAGACTGTTGTTGAGTAAGAAGGGCAAGAACACTGTAGGCACTTTTGTAAAGACAGAGACAGGCTAAGAGAACAATTGACCATTTGAATTCTTCAGCGAATACAGCACACATTATGGCTAGAGGGTCAATGGTCAAAGTTAGCATAAAAATGGAGAGTTTCAGGTAATCTAGACACACTCTGAAAAGGAACCCTAAAAGATGGTTAAATTCTACAAATTTTACCACATGTTTAAGAAGGGTATAGTATTAACTTATATATTTACCTAAATAAGTCAATGGTATCATGTCAGATATCATTTAAAAGAGGGTCACTGGGAAGTATCCTCATTAAAATAAGTAAGATTTTATGATGCTATATGTCCCTAAAACAAATTTTAAAAAGGCCTTGAAATGTTGATGAACCCAAATGCTGCAGGCTTTGCTAGATGTGGCACATCAGGGTCATGACCCTCAATGTCAGACCCAGGGACTTTGTGTTTATGAACATTCAGATGCTTATCTTGTTGCTTAGGAGTTAAGTATTTTTTAATTTAATGTTTACTTCCCTTGTTCTGTGTCCTACCCTTCTCAGAATTCCCTTTGAAGATTCCCCGACTCTGGTGGAAGCTTCAAAGCCTCGTAATAGTATGTTTGGGCTCCTTAATCCTCTGTAAATTTGCTTTAACGTCAGCAAGCGTTAATAATGGCTTTACAGTGATAGATAGTGATTACTTTGTTGGGTGAGGTAGGATTCAGGATCTGAGAGACTAGGCTCCTTAACCTGATCCCTAGTGGTGCTGTGTGTGACAGCCTCCAACACTGCAAGAGTTGCCCTAAGAATCTCCTTTCCCAGTTCCTCCACCCATGTATGAGTTTCAGGAGCATATGGCAAGGCTCTTTGTTATCTATGGGATATCAGGCACTGGCTGTGAGGATATCAAAGGTCCCTCGTCACATTGTGTGCTAAAGAGCATGTCTCCCCTTTTGCATGTGGTAGGATGATCATGAACAGAGAGACACAGAGGAAATGGGAATACAGTTCAGAACTTTTATAGACCTTTTCCAGACTTGGCCATTGTCTGAAAAAACTCATTAGTTCTTCCTTCTCTTTTAAAAAATTTTGGCTTTTTTCTGAGCTTTAGCAATTGGATGACTAGTCTCTCATCATAAAATGTCTATAAAGAAATTCTGTTTAAATGATGATTCAGATCCTAACTTCTGGAGAGTTTGTACTTGATTAACTCCCAGCTGTCTGGAGGCCCTGCTGCGAATTTTCTTTGGTATCTGCCCTACCCACTGTTGTGAGATTTTTGCAGCTACATTTTTAGTGTTTGGTAGGAGGCAAGAAACATAGAATCTAATAATTTTACCTACAAGCTTGAACTAACCTAACTTTTAAAGTTTTAAAGTGAGCTTCTTAGGTCTTTCATTATAGTCTGAATATACGGTATATTTATCTAAAACTATATTCATTTTAAAATACCTAGAAGAAAATCTATCCCTTATAATGATTGCCTTTTACTGTCTTATAGCAATGACTCTCTGACATGAAAATGTTTGCCTTGTTTTCCAATGTTACTGTTTCTCTTTTAATTCTTACCAATTCAGAAATAATACATTTTATCTTTGTTAAAACTTTCCCTTTTGTGCTGGGCTTAGTTTCACACACCTTTAATCCTAGCACTAGGAAGGCAGAGGCAGGCAGATTGCTGTGAGTTTGAGTCCAGCCTGGTCTACAAAGCGAATCCAGGACAGCCAGAATAACACAGAGAAACCTTGTCTCGAAAAACCAAAACCAACCAAACAAACAATAACAACTAAGAGACAAAAACAAACAAAAAAAAACCCCAAAACTTTTCCTTTTGTTCAATAAAAAAGTGAACAATGGGGTTATTATATACATACTAAACAATTGTTTCTTTTCCTTTGAAAAAAATTAATGAGCTAGATTACAGACTGCAAGAATTTATGCAGATTTCATAGTTGTTTCATAGTTTTAAAAATGACTTCTGTAACATTTTCATATTGAAAAATTGATAAAATTTTTTTTTCAAAAAAGTTTCATCTCTCTTTCTTGAACTCAATGATCTCCATGCACTTAATTCCATACAGAAAGGGTTCTAAAAATAGCTTTGGTAATGTCCTCAAGAAAGCTTTGGTAATGTCCTCATTGGCAGAAATGGCACCTTGTCATACCTCAGTTTCCTTTTCTGAATAGTGAGGGAATTAGATGATCCCAGAAGTCTCCTGAAGCATGGTAGTGATCAAGGCTAAGTTACAGTACTCATGCATCACAAGCTCAAAACATGACTTTTGCAGTCAATCTTCAGAGCCTGCCTCTGTGCACTCCCTGGAGAGGCATTCTTCCTTCCAGTTGTTTAGTACCAGTGACCATCTAACACAACCTTTTCATTTTATGGATAAGAAAAATAAAACAGTGTTTTGTTGAAACATCAACATTAAGTACAAAGGAAGGAACTTTTTGTTCTCTTTCCAAGATCTGCGTAACCCAAGCATTAAATAATCTCCAACAAAATCTGTGACCGCAAAGCTAATTCTACTGACATTTTTTAAAGATATGTTTGTTTTTATTTTATGTACATGAGTGCTTTGTCTGCATGTATGTGTGTGTACCACATGTGTTCTGGGTGTGTCCAGATGCCAGAAGTTGTTGGATTCCCTGGGAATAGAGTTACAGACACTTGTGAAATGCCATGTGGGTGCTAGGAATTGAACTCATGTCCCCTCCAAATGCAGTCAGTGCTCCTATGTGCTGCAACATCTTTCCAGTCCCTCTGTAAACATTTTTAAGAAAATTGAGAGCTTCTTTTCTTGCCAGTCTGGCCTGTAGGGCCTCAGTGTTAATGGGAATGGGTGAGTTAACTGTTGTCTAAATTATCATTCTAGAAGAAAACCCTGAAAAAAGAAAGCAGAGGACATTTAGCAATGCTGAATTCTGTGACAGTACTTGCTCCTCCCCTAGATCCAGATAAAATATCAAACGAATTCATCATCCTATATTAAAATACTCATATTCATTATTGAGCCTGCCAAAGAACACTTAGTTGACGCACAACAATTTCATGCGGACCACTGGCATACTCTACTTGATGGCGAGAATTCTCATGTTGAAGAGCATATGGAATTTTTGGCAACTTGCAAAGATAGTTTCTTTCCATTTATTAATGGTTGATATAAATTAGTGATTTATAGTTGTGCCTTCTGCAGTCCTTTTAATCACAGGAGCAGCTTCTTCTTCTTCTTCTTCTCCTCCTCCTCTTCCTCCTCCTCCTCCTCCTCCTCTTCCTCCTCCTCCTCCTCCTC
>CAJQZJ010033539.1:566809-667588 GCA_907164525.1 Lophiomys imhausi | reverse complement strand
GTAGTTCCGATTCTTTTCTTAAGGTTTTCCAGTTCTATGGATGTCTCGGATTGGATTTTCTTCATTGCTTCAACTTCCCTTTTCAGGTCTTCCATTCCTTTAAGTGCTTTATTCATTTCCATCACCTCCTTTGCAGTATTTTGTTGTTGCTCTCTGAGGTATTTGATTTCCTCCCTTAGGCCTTCTATTATTAATATAAGCATAAGATTAAGGTCATTTTCCTTTGCTTCAATTGTGTTCGGCTGTCCAGAGTTGTCTGTAGCATTATTGCTAGGATCTGGAGACATCCTATTGTTTTGGGTTTTTTTTACCATGTTCTTGCACTGACCTTTTGTCATCCTTTGTCATCCGATGGACCCAGGTGTTATCTGTTTGTTTCTTTTGTTACCTGACCTTGGTGCTCAGGAAAACTCCCTGCCCTGGGGGTTGGCTGATCCTGAGATCCTGGTGTTTACCTCCATATGGCGGGCAGGTTCCTGTAATTGACTGACTGGCTCTCGGAGAGGAGGGTGGCTGCCGCTCTCTTCAACTCCCTGTGACCCAATTAGACCAATATAGAGGGGATTGGAGTGGAGAGAGGACCTGGGAGCTGACAGGTCTCCTCAGAAAGGCAGGTAGAGCTGCAGTTGGGTCTGTGTTCTCCTCTCACTGACCCAGTTGTTCTGGCTCCCCAGCTAGGCTGACTATGCAGGCAGGGAGCTCCACCCACAACAGATGCCGGCCTCAGTGCGCCTGTTGCTGACTGCCTCAGATGCTTGGGTGCTAGGATGAGTGACCCACCCGCCCCAGTATTTGTGGAGAACACACAGTCACCAGCTCTGTTTGCAGTCAGTCTTGGCTCCTAATTGCTTTGCTGTGACTGGGTTAGGTCTCTGCCTCTCCGCTACAGTGCACACTGTGCCGCCATGTTGGAAACTCTGGAAAAAATAATCTCACTTACCTTTGCTCTTGTGGTGCGGCTGTTTTTCCCTCTTGGGTGTACAGGTCCGAGTGCAGGCTGGATATCAGACAGGCGGGGCCGCTGGTCTGTGGCTGGAGCCGTGGGCTGGATCCGCTCCTGGGCTAGATCTCTAGGCAGAGCTCCTCTCCAGACTGGTGATGGAGCTGGCTGATCTCAGGGTAGTGTTCCCGGGAGCTGCATGGGCTGTTTTACCTGGTGACTGGTCTCAATGTTCGCCGTGGGAATTCAGATACCATCTGTGTTTCACTGTAGGCTAGGGGACCTCACATTCACTCCACAGTGACTATTCTTATTCACCTACTACTCAGATGCCCTGCTCTATGGTCGGCGCCATCTTGGATCTCTATTTCATGTTTTTTTTAAACATTTACTTATTACTTCCTTACATCTCCTTTGCTACCCCCTCCCCCACCCCTTCTGGCCCCTCCCTCCCGCCCTCCATCCCCTCTCCCACCCCTCCCATGCCTCCGATGTGGGGTTTCTCCATGCATCAGCCCCCCTCAGTTCGTTAGTCACATGCAGTCTAAGACCTTCCTCTTGCACAGGAGGCATACATGGCAGTTCCACTAGGGTGGAGTGTCCCACTGACAGGTAACCAAGTCCCTGTTCCTGCTCTTTTGGGTCTATTGATTGTAGGATGGTTATCCTGTACTATAATGGCTAAAATCCAGTTATTAAGTGAATAGAAGACATGCTTATCTTTCTGAATCTGAGTTAGCTCACTCATGATGAATTTTTCTAGTTCCATCCATTTGGTTGCAAATTGCATGATTTCCCTGTTTCTGATAGCTGAGTAGTATTCCATTGTGTAAATGTACCACAGTTTGTTTTATCCATTCTTTGGTTGAAGGATATCTGGTTGTTTCAAGATTCTAGCCATTACAAATAAAGCTGTTATTAACATAGTTGAGGAGATGTCCTTGTGGTTTGGTCAGGAATCTTTTTGATATATGCCTATGAGTGGTATGGCTGGGTCTTGAGGTAGAGCTATTCCAAGTTTTCTAAGATATCGCCAGACTGTTTTCTATAAAGGTTGTACAAGTTTTCACTCCCACCAGCAATTTGGAAGTGTTCCCCTTTCTCCACAGGCTTGCCAGCATGTGCTGTCTTTTGAGTTTTTGATCTTAGCCATTCTGACAGGAGTGAGATGGAATCTTGGAGTCGTCTTGAGTTGCATTTCTTTGACAATTAAGGATGTGGACCATTTCTTCAAGTGTCTCTCAGCCATTTTAGATTCCTCTTTTTTGAATTCTCTATTTAGATCTGTTCCCCATTTTTTGATTGGGTTACTTGCTTTGTTGGTGTTTAATTTCTTGAGTTCTTTATAGATTTTGGATATTAGCCCTCTGTCAGATGTGGGGTTGGTGAAGATCTTTTCCCAATCTGTAGGCTGCTGTTTTGTTTTAATGACAGTGTCCTTTGCCTTACAGAAGCTTTTCAGTTTCATGAGGTCCCATTTACTGATTGTTGGTCTTAGGGCCTCAACTATTGGTGTTCTGTTCAGGAAGTTGTCACCTATGCCGATAAGTTCCAGGCTTTTCCCCACTTTCTCTTCTAGTAGATTTAGTGTGTCAGGCTTTATGTTAAGATCTTTGATCCACTTGGACTTAAGTTTCATGCAAGGTGACAAATATGGGTCTATTTGCATTCTTTTACATGTTGACATCTAGTTAGACCAGGACCATTTGTTGAAGATGCTATCCTTTTCCATTATATGGCTTTGGCTTCTTTATCAAAAATTAAGTGACCATAGGTGTGTGGGTTTATTTATTTCTGGGTCTTCAATTTGATTCCATTGATCAACTGGTCTGTTTCTATACCAGTACCATGCTGTCTTTATTACTATTGTTCTGTATTATATCTTGAAATCAGGGATGGTGATACCTCCAGATTTTTTTTTATTGTACAGGATTGATTTAGCTATTCTGTTTTTTTTTTTTTCCATATGAAGTGGAGAGCTATTCTTTCGATGTCTGTAAAGAATTGTGTTGGTATTTTGATGGGAATTGCATTGAATCTGTATATTCCTTTTGGCAGGATGGCCATTTTTATTATGTTGATTCTACCTATCCACAAACATGAGAGATCTTTCCATCTTCTGATATCCTCTTCAATTTCTTTCTTCAAGGACTTGAATTCCTTGTTATACAGGTCTTTCACTTGCTTGGTTAGAGTTACCCCCAGGTATTTTATATTATTTTTCGCTATTGTGAAGGGTGTTGATTCCCTAATTTCTTTCTCAGCCCATTTATCTTTTGTCTAAAGAAGGGGTACCAATTTTTTGAATTAATTTTGTATCCAGCCACCTTGCTGAAAAGGTCTATGAGCTCTAGGAGTTCTCTGGTGGAATTTTTGGGGTCACTTACATATGCTATCATATTGTATGTTAATAGGGATACTTTGACTTCTTGCTTTCTGATTTGTATCCCCTTGATCTCCTTTAGTTGTCTTATTGCCCTGCCTAGAACTTCAAGTACTCATATTTAATGTTTTGCTGCATTCTGAAAGTCTATGTGGCCAACATTACTTTACTTTTTATTATTTATGCTATTTATTTACTTGGTACCAGCCATTGTCTTAGAGGCCTTTTTTGGAGGGGGGGGGTCTGTCATTTCTTACATTCATTAGATATGCCTCTCAAGAACACCAAGTTATCCAATTTCAGCAACTTCCATGTGTTTGCCTCCCAAATATTAAGCATATTTTCTGAGTTCATGCATACAATACATAAACTTATAGACATATACTACCAACTTATTTCCTTAAAAAATCAATACTGCTTCCAAGTCACCCAAAATAACAATACATTACCATCTTGGTGAAACATCAGAAAGTGAGAAATAAATTGAATAATTATAACCATGCATTAAAATCTACATTTCCTAGAAATATACAAACATTTCACCTACATGAAAAGTATGCTAGATCCAGAAATAAGTGAATATAGTTCTAGATACCATAAAATTGAATTGCCCCACAGTAAAACTTTCAAATAAGGAAGTCATCTAAAGCTGTAGCATTGGTTTTAATTTCATTTTCATTTGATTGTCTCATTTACAAATGACAACCAGAGACAGAACAGGGAGATGTGTGTCTCATCTATACATATCACACACATAAAGTATATACATGTGAAGACATTACATATCCATGTCCCTGTATCCATGGCTTCATGGAACAGTCCTCTTTTTTTTTTTTTAACTGTTTATTTATTACTTCAATTTACATCTCCATAACAGTCACCTCCCTCCATCCCTCCAGGGCCCACTCTCTCACCCTACAACCTTCTCCCCCTTCTCCCACCTATCCTACTCCTATATGTCATGGAGCAGTCCTCTTAATTATGCTTCATATATCCTTTGTGCAGACAGGCATTGATCATTCATTGTCTGGCTCAGAGAACTGAAATTATCAGAAGTATTGGGTACAATAGATTCCATGAAAGTATCTCCTTGCTCTTTATGTATGAATTTGCCCATCTAGAATTATTTCTCTGGGAAAAAAAAACTATCAGTTTCAAAGAGGCATTAGCCTATTTTAAAATTTTTATTTCTTCTCATTATTTACTGATAGTCCAAGAGTTTCTTTGACCATTGCAAATTGCAGGCCTTTTTTGTTTTGCTATGAAACTTCTTCATGCTTTCCTTGTTGTTGTGTTAATTGGTGGGCTCTTCATCCTTGAAACCAAAAGTCAGGGGCTCTTATTAACCCATTACGAGCTCCATATAGTCCTAGGGGTATGGAAAAGAGAAGGAACTGTTTTGGAGACTCCACACCCCTCCAACATCTTATAGCACTGGTCACAATCTGGAAGACACCATAGAGAATGACAAGAGGAAGGTAATCAGCAGTTTAGAGTGGCATTCCCTGACACCGAGGATTCTGTCATGAGCCTTCTTGTTAGAAGTTACCGTTTCTTCACTGTGTACAGTCTTTCCCTTGCAGGATACATTTCTGCTAGGCTTTTGAAAATTAAAAATTGACTTCTGCATCACAGTTTCTGAAAACCATGAAAGGAATATGTTTATTTCTCTGGAAGGCATTGCCCTGGTCTGTAGGTAATGATGTGAAAAATTTTTAGAATTTTCTCCCTGGAAAACAGAGAGACTAGGAGATTCCTTGTTCCTCTTTTATACACAAATATGTCATGATCACATTCCTTTCTGCAAGGGCACAAGGTTTCCTGGTGTGATAGACTGAGAAGTCAAGTCTGCACAAAGAATCTCCTTGGGAACTCAAGACCAACAAGGAGAGTAGGAGAAGTGCCTCAACAATTTCAGAGACCCTGATGAATGGAAATCCTCCATTGCTATAAGACTTACTTTTTGACCAAAACATGTGCTGCTCCTTCCTGGGACTCTATGCTGCTTCATTTCAGTGCTTGCAGAGTATTTTTCTCTACTGATTAGCCTCTGATTTCCAGGCCTGCTGCTACCCTGTGAGTGAGTGGCGTGCCTCAGCATGCAGACAGGCTTTTCCCTCCAGAACTCCTGACAGGCTCCTAGATCACATTGAGTTTCCTCTGCCTGGCTGGCTTGATTACTTTTTTCTTAAAAAAATAAAAAAATTGGTGTGCATGCATTATTTTAAAACAAAATCTAAAACCATCCAGGAGACACAAAGTAGCCTAACCCCAACACTTCTGACATCAGATATTGTCCTTTTGTCATCCATTGTCCTACCCAAGTCAGGAGAGCCATTTGTGTCAGCCTGGGCTTTCATGGCTGTCACATCAGAGGTCCTGGAGACTGCCAAGCAGAGCAAACAATCAGGACCACAAGCGACCCTTAGCACATGTGTGTAGAAAATAAGTAAATATTTACTTAGTATTTATATTATATTTAATTGTTAGGCGGCTGTTAATCCTTAACCTGCCATTATAAATAAGCACACGGACATCACATGGATTTTAACAAACCTTGGCCTGGATTATATAATCTTAACCCATCTAAGCTAGCTCTTAATTCTATTCCCCAAATATGACCCCATATATACATACTTCCCCTTGGTTGTTATTCTTCATGCTCTGCCCATGATCCTAGACAAGTGAAATGAAGTTCTTTTCTCTAACCTATGGCATGTGTCTTCCCCCCTGCTCTTGGTTCTCTTGGAGGCTTCTCCTCCTTCTACTGCTGGAGGCTTTTTCTACTTCTGAATCTCTCTGCTTTTGAAACCTGTACCTTAGTCCCCCCTACCTCTGTCTTTGCCCAATCTCAGGCCTCCGCATTTATTCAACCAATCAGAGACAGTGATTAGAAAACAAAATAATGGACAGCAAGTAGTACCAATCAATTAACATTTAAAATGCATAATATCACCCTATCACATGTGCTTAGTCATCCCTGCCTTGGACACCCCTGTGTTTCTCTTCCCAGCACTGAAATGCCAGAGAGCACCACCGCACTTCTCCCCTGTCCTTTCTATCTTTTCCTGAAGAGCCATTTGGCTCACTTCTATGTTGCTTTTCTGCTACAAATGCTCCAAAAATAAGGATAAAAATGAATGTATTGTGATAGATACATGGCCTAAGGCAAACAATTTTTCAGTTGCCCAAAGTATTTGCAAAACGAAGAAAACACATTGGTTTACACAGAATCACCTTACTGGGTAAGTGGGAAAGGAACATGTAACTAATCGCCGAGTCACCCATGCCAGTGGAATGATTTTGCACTAACTCTGGGGAATTTAGCAAGTTACTTCACCTACTGGGACTCATTTCTGTCGCATGTTTTCAAATCTCAACCATAAAATTTATTTTTGTTCATATAAATTTTCCGTCTTCTAAAGCAGTAACTAAGTATGTACACTCATCTTATCCTGGTCCCCTGTAAGTTGTTTAAACTTCTCAACTCTACAATATTGCTGAATGGATAGGAAGATGGGTCTCTACACAAAGACAACCCAACCTGAATGACTAGTCATAGAATCCATGTGACAACATCGGTTCTTTCAGTATGTGACCATAACTAGGACAGAAGATGAAACAACTGACATATTTTATTAATTTCACATCTGGTCATTTCTCTGGAACCCATGTCAAGTCAATACAGGGGTTGCAAACTGCTCTATGCTACACATCCAAGACATGGCCTTTCATTACACCTTTTCAGTGTAGAGTTGAACTGGTCACCCCACAAACGGGACATTCAAAGGTGCATAAATGCAAATACCATACAGTTTTTCAGAAAAAGGTGGACTCTGCACCAAAAAGTATTAAAGATTATGAAAAATGCTCTTTGCCATTTCAAGCCAGATTCTACAAGAATATAGTAATATATATTACATATTATATATATATATATATATATTTCACCTGACTAGAAATATATTTTATTATGTAGAATTAAAAAATAAATTTTTTCCATGTTCAAACAAACAAAAATCCCATAAAAAAGCATGCCCCACTAAAAACAAAACAAAACAAACAAACAAAAACAATGAAAAGCAGAAGAAAAACACCAAGAAGGTAAACATCACAAGGAAAGAAGTTTGAAGATAAATGACCATGAGCTGTGAGGAGGAAATGTCCCCAATGTGTCTCAGCAATAAAGAACCACCACCTTAATGTGCAACCATGTTTTCTAAAGAAAGGGGTAAATGAGCAAGATTCTTACAAAACTACACTCAGAAGAAATGAAGGAGCATTTAATAGAAGCGGCATGTGGAAGATATTTAGGTCCATGAACAATAAGAAAAGTGCAAACGGAAACAACAGTGATGCTCTTTCTCATCCAACAGATTGGCAAGCCCTGAAGTCTGAATCTGCATTCTGTGGGAAAATCTGTGAGGAAGGCTGCTCTCTCCCACCCTGCTGATGGGAACAGCAAAGGGAACCTTTCTTAGGCAGGAGGAACTGGCAATATCTAAGTGCTCTTGTGAGTTAGCCCTATAACCCCACTGTCGGAATGCACTCTGAAGATAAATTTTTATTTGTCTATCTCTCCTTTTACCCCCATGTACATATGCAAAACGTATTCATTAAAGTATCAGCTGAAATTAAAAGAAAGGAAACTTCTTAAATGTCCAAACACATTGATTGATTGCATAAACTATGCTATAGTCTCATTAGACATGCTGCCTCTATAAAATAGTTATGAGACTGCCTCTGTAATGAAGTGCTTTCCAGAACACAGAAAGCTTAAATGAAAACAATGTATACAACAGAATATATATTGGTATGCTTACTTATGTGTGTGAACTAAAGATTAGGAAATCTTCTTTTCTATAAACAAAATATGTCTGTTTAATCTTTACTAAGGTGTACATAGGAAGACTAAGCCAGAAAACAGTTTACATATAAGTAAGCAGGGAATGTGATAGAAGGCAAAGGAATGATTACAGAATAAATATTTGCTTGTTCCTTTGACTTTTAAAAGGCTGTTGATGTATACTATTTTTTAAAATATAATCATAACCATAAGAACCAGAAGCAATCTAGAACAAATGAGTTGTATTTCATAATGACTGTTTTGGCTACATTGAAGATAAAGAGAGGGAAAGAAGGGAGGAAGTTTAGCAAGAGGAGGAAAGGAAGATCTAAGTAACTTCTCAACACAATTCAATTATGCATCTCCTCAGTGTCAAGATTAGAGTAAACTGTAAATCCCAACCCCAACTCTTATTTTTAAGTGTGTTTGTAATACTAATAAAAAACACTTTCAGTATCAACTTCACTTAGATACAACATTTAGATACATTAAAAAACTGAGAAAATGCATAGATAGATTTTTGTTGTTGTTGGGATCCAGAATAATGACTAGACTCAACATGGGGTCACACCTAAATATGTAATAGTATAAAACAGGAAAGATGCATAGTCTGAAAGTATCTTAATGGTTTTATGTGATATCACACACACACACACACACACACACACACACAGATATGCCTATATAATTGCACTTGTGGGTATCAATGAATGTGCCCTTATGTATTTCTGACCTTTGTTTACTGGACACACCAAGGAGGAAGGAAAGATATCCATTTAAGTTATGTCTCTACTTCTGTCTGTATCTTGATCTCTAGTAACATTCATTATTCTTTTAAAAAGACTAGAGAAATGGCTGATTTCAGGGTTGAGGCAGGATAGGTAAAATGTCCTGGAATTCCTTGCTACCTTACATATATACAGAAGCTAACATGGAGGCTCTACTCTTAGCCAAATCTTGACCAACTGGAGTGCCAGAATGATGTGCATTAATTAATTTAATCCATCAAAATCATTAGAAATTCTGAGATCGGGCCAGAGAAAGAGTAAAAAAAAAAAAAGTTAGTAATAAATGAAGAGAAAGACAGCCCCTTATTCCTAGAGAAAGATGGAAGCTAAAGAAGACTTGAAGGTTTGAGAATGCAGGAGTTCTGAAAGAACAATAAATAACGGGACCAAGCAAGGATTATCGGTTGGTGCTAAACTTAGGGAGAAGCTTTGAAGATAATGTGTAGGCAACCCGGATGTAAATTGTTTTTCTCAGATACTGCTTATTAATTGTGTAGTTAATTAGGCAATACTTTGAGCAGATGATCAAACTCAGCATCTCTAATGAGGATGAGGGCTAGAAAGGCATTGTAAATCATTAACTTGCACACTTGGAGAAAGAGGCATCACTTGTGTGGGATTCCGGTCTCAATGGATACCTTAATCTAATCCGTCAACTTCTATGCAACCTGAAATGAGCAATATCCTATTAAAATAAATACTATCCAAATGTGGAGATGCTATTTTTTCTCACACATGTCACTCCTATAAAAGACATTGAAAGTTACCATAAAGGACAATGGAATGATCCAGATAACAGATTGTAGTTATGAGAGAGGAAATGCATGAGCCTCACCAGATCGGTGCTAAAGCATTTAAAAAAAAAAAAATGGAGTAAAACCACACTTGAAATGACTGATAGACTACTTGTAGAGTAGATAAAATAACTACCTTAGTATTAAGTTTACTGAAGTTGCTAACTATGATACAGTCATGTAAGAGAAGAAATACCCCTATTCTTGGAAAGTGAAGTATAGGCAACTTATTTTAGGGACAAAGGAGAATACGGATATTAGAAAAATATATGAAAGATAAAGAGAAGTAGAAGAAAAAGTGTACAAATGACAAAGTAATACAGTAAAATGTTTTTATTTTTTAAATATTTATTTATTAATTCAGATTACATTCTATCACAGTGTCCTTTTTCCACCCCTCCCAGTCCCACCCTCCCATCCTCTACCCCCTATTCCTTCCATCCCACACCTCTGGAGTAGAGTGTCCCTACATAACAGTTCCCTGCCCTAGTTCAGCAGTCATATGAGGGCCAAGAGCCTCCTCATACACTGGGGGCCTATAAGGCAGCACCACTAGGGCAAAGTGTCTCATTGACAGGAAACAAAGTCTATGTTCATGTTCCCTTTGGTGCATTGGTTGTAGTATAGTTATCCTGTACTATATGGCTAAAATGAGATTATAAGTGAATAGATGCCATGTGCGTCCTTCTGAGTCTGGGTTAGCTCACTCAGGATGAGCTTTTCTAGTTCCATCCATTTGGCTGCAAATTGCATGATTTCATTGTTTCTGAGGGCTGAGTCAGTATTCCATTGTGTGTATGTACCACAGTTTTTTTTTTTTATCCATTCCTCAGTTGAGGGACATCTGGATTGTTTCCAGTTTCTAGCTATTACAAATAAGGCTGCTATGAACATAGGTAAGGAAACTTCCTTGTGACTTGGTGAGGAATCATTTGGATGTATACCTAGAAGTGGTATGGCTGGGTCTTGAGGTAGAGCTATTCCAAGTTGTCTAAGATATTGCCAGACTGATTTCCATAGTAGCTGTACAAGCTTGCACTCTCACCAGCAATGGAGGAGTGTTCCCCTTTCTCCACAACCTTGCCAGCATGTGTTGTCATTTGAGTTTTTGATCTTAACCATTCTGACCAGTGTGAGATGGAATCTCAGAGTCGTCTTGAGTTACATTTCTCTGATAATTAAGGAGGCTGAGCATTTCTTCAAGTGTCTCTCAGCCATTAGGGATTCCTCCTTTATGAATTCTCTGTTTAGCTCTGTTCCTCAGTTTTTTATTGGATTATTTGGTTTCTTGGCATTTAATTTCTTGAGTTCTTTGTAAATTTTGGATAGTGACCCTCTGTCCGACGTGGGGTTGGTGAAGATTTTTTTCCCAATCTATAGGTTTCCATTTTGTTGAAAACTATGTGCATCTTGTTGTCTTTGTCAGTTTAGACCATCTTGATAAAATACAGTAGTGGTGGCGCATGCCTTTAATCCCAGCACTTGGGAGGCAGAGGCTGGCGGATCTTTGAGAGTTCGAGGCCAGCCTGGTCTACAAAGTGAGTCCAGGACAGCCAGGGCTGTTACACAGAGACACCTTGTCTCGAAAAACCAAAAAAAAAAAAAAAAACAGTAAACCAAATAGTTTAAGAATAGAGATTTATTTCCCACCGTCTAGATGCTGGAAAGTTTTAGATCAAGGTGTGGGAGATGGGGTATCTAGTAAAGGTTTGTTGGGTTATACATGCCCACTTTCTTTTTTCCAACATGGATCCTCACATGGTGGCAGAGATTGGGAAATTCTTGAGGGTCTTTTCTCTAAGAGTGCAACCTCATTTATGAGGGTCCCACTCTTACAACTTACTTGGCACCCAAAGATCCCATCTTTTAATATCACTTTGGAAACTGAGGTTTCAACATATGAATTTGGGAAAGAGAAAAACATTTAATATTCACCCTTGGTCCAAAGATAGATGAACATCTTCCATGGTCCAAAGGCAGATGAGCATCCTTTGTTCTATATTTATTTTGGGAAACCAGGTAAACTATTTCCAAATAAAAGGTCTTTAATAATGAGGAAATCCAGCCTTCTCTCACATGTACAAAGAAGGCTTATACAACTATTAAAAGTAACACCTGTCACTTGGTTCAATGTTGTCACATAAATATGACACATTATGGTCTCAATTGAGTGCAAGATCTTCTCTAGATGCTTCTCCACTGTTTCGACCAGTCCAGGGAAGCTGTTCCATTTAATCTAGAGAGCAATAACATGAGATAGTCTTGGAGTGAGCATTATGTATTTCACAGTTCTTTTTGTCATGCTACTTAAAGCCAACAAAACCAGAAGTGACCAAGATGTAAGACCACAGTTAGACATGGAATTGCCTCTAGGAAATCTTTTTCCTGCAATACTACGCTTGACTTAGCAACTGAGACAATTGCTACTATTAATCTCAAAATATGGGAAATCTCAATGGGAAAGCCAAAGTTGGAGTTGTGCAAGGACTCAGTGTAGATTTCTGTTGTTTATGACCTTTAAAAGATTTTATTAATTTAGATGTTAGGAGATTAAGGGACAAGTTGGTGGAGGAGAGCAATCTGTGTGCATGCAGAATGAAGGTCAAATTGGTTTAGAAATGAATAGGAGTGTGCTTCTTTTATGAGGCCCAATCTTAGTCATTTATGGCTAAAAATAGTGATGCTAGCAATCTGTAACATTTATTAAGTGTCCTTGTCTAAACTGTTGTAAGGAACAGCTAATTCAGAGCATCATCAGCTGCTGCATCACGGCATTCTACTCAGCCATGGATTTCATTCACATAGGTGGCCCCACACGATTACAGTAAGCTGAAAATTGCTGCTCCCTGATAACACTGATAACATCATAGACATCACGATGCTGTCACAGCACACTACATACATGTTTATGGTGAGGCTTATGGGAAGAATCCTACTGTGCTACCTGTACAAATAATATCTGATGACAATGCATGACCGTATCACTCCCTGGTTTATACATACAATATACTTTACTTTTTATCTTTATTCTAAGTCAAACCTTCTACATTATATATCTTACAGACAAACAGTCATCTGTGTCATTCTGGCTACACCTACTCCACTCAGGCTAATTGCATCTTTTGGCTACATCAAGAGGCCATGAGTGTCTTTTATGCCTCTGTGCCTTCTGGGAGGTTCACACAGCAACGAAACTCCCTGGTCATGCTTTCCTCACAAGGCAGCAGTGCCATCATTACGTGCCGCCTGGCTACACGTTCTTTTGTTCTAGAGATGAGGAAACAGGCACAGAGATATGGTTTACTCCACTTATGAATGGTGATTACTCCTTAGCCTGAGCCACTAAGGCAGATTGGCTCTGAGATTAAAGGTATCTGATGGAGAATAGATGATAGCATTTAAAGATGCCATCTCTGAGGCAAATGTTTCTATGCAGACATTGCTGATGCTCTCAGACAGAACAAGCAGAAGAAACAGAGACTAGCACGCTCCCAACTGCTTTATAATTGGCAGGTGGCAGTTGTGTGCTGTGAGTTGTTAATAGGTTAATGGACGTTCTTTGGGGAAGTGAATCTCCTAATCAAATAAGATTGGGAAAGTAGGATGTTTAAAAAAGTTTCCACATCATCAGTCCTGGGAACATAACTGGCATTTTAAAAAAAATATCTCCAGTCCTGTGAATCTCTTTGCCATCCGTTGTTTTGTTTTCAGTAAAGCTTATCAAAGGAGTTCTGTTAAATTCCCGAAAAGATCATAGACTCAAAAGAGAGCAAAACTAGCGTAATTTACATCTGTGTTGTTGGGTACCAAGGTTCACTTCCTGCAGTAGCCTAGCCTCTGCTGGATCCAGTGGAAAAGGGCTGTTCACAGACACACAGCAGACTGTTGAATGTGAGCAGGAAAAGAATGTTACATATTTTTACCTATTATTTCCCCCAAAGTACTGAAAGGAATGTATCTTGTGTGGGGATTTTTTTTTTTTGCAACATTGCTTTTTGTTAAACAAAATGAGAGAAGGGGCAGCTACAGCCTAAATGTTGAGCCATGTGAGGCAATTCTTTGGAAATATCTAGCAATACAGTATATGTTTATGCCATTTAGCTAGATTTTTCCCCATTCTAGATGCACCCCACCCCATTTAGTGGTTTTTTTTTTTTAAGTTGTAGGTGAATAGAGTGAGTGAAAGCTATCCCCTGGCCCCTGTAGGTCACTACCCTATTGTGCCTGTAGAAAGAAAGCCACTCTGTTGGGGTGGAAGGGAGGTGTCCGCAAAGTCCTAATAGGCCATTTTCTGTCTTCTCCCTATGATTGTCCTCAATCACTTGGCAATCATGATGCTATTAGAAGCACCCTAGCTCAAGGCGCTCACAAGGCTTGCTTTGCCATTAACAACTTTGACAGGAAGTGTTGAGGTTGCTGCAGAGCTGATGGGTCTTGAGAGCTTTGAATTAGACATCTGCCTGTCTTTATGACATGCCAAAATAGCCCAGTGCCTTCTGAGGTTGCTCACGCAAGAGCTGGAACTGTACATGTGTGAACAGCTAAATTATTTTGTCTCCTATGTGTCTTTTCTCTACTTTACTATATATTACTTGCAAGTGTGATACGGTCACTGCTGTCTCTAATCAGAGCTATAGATTTCACTAAACCTGAAGTTGAGTACTTCCTGGGATGCAGGGTTAGTGGAGTATCTTGGAGATCCCCTCATCCCTCAGACATGCACCCTCTACCTTGCAAAAAAAAAATAAACGTTCCCAAATTGGAGCACTCCTTTGTAGTCCTGGAAGCTCTATGGGTTTCATGATTTGATAGGAACTACTAAGTCAGGCTGGGGTTTCTTTGACCATGATTCAAGAGAACTATGTTTCATTTTCAGATGACTGTCCTTCTACCAAAGTACTTAAGAAAGTTCTGCCCAGTTTTCTCTCTAACATAGGGGGTCAGGAGAGGAGAAAGTTGCAGAATGGCCAGAAATGCTAAAGTTCTGCCTGACACTGGGCAGTTGTGTGTATGTTCCTTAAGTGAACAGAGTTTTGCAATCTTTTTAAAAACATGCCCAGGAAAAGAACAGCCATGAAAGAAAGCTAGACCCTTGGGATTCTAATAACCTTCACCTTTAAGGAGTATTTGCAGTATTTGCATGGTGGCATGAACACTTACAATCCAAGAAGTTGGTGAAGGAGGATTGCTACATCCAAGACCAGCTTGGTCTACATAGCAAGACCCTGGCTCCCAAATGAGCAAGATAATCAAAAAAGAAACAATAACAACAACAAAATTCATTTTAGAGCCTTACCCTTCACACGCTTTTGTCAAAGAATAAAATTGAAGCAGGAAGGGGTTGTTTTTCGTGTGAAGGAAGTAAACACATAAAATATTTTGGAAAGCACACCTGCTGTCATTATAGATTAAAATCATATATGGCATTGTGATGGAGAACAATATCTCTTAAATTTTAAGGCAAAGATATTCTTTGAAACAGTTCATAAATTACTTAGAAGTGTGGGGGCATCTTATGACGTTAGAAGACATTAGTCACTAAATTAGTCACTATTTCAAGCAAGCCCCGAACACCACCACCACCACCACCACACACATAACAAGGACTGGCTGGAAGCTGCAAGGCTTAGATCACAGAGGATCTTTGCCTCTTAGGCGGACCTGGATGCTTGCCATTCGTCTGAGTGATGGTTTCCCTATTTCTGTAGTTTGTGAAAGATATCCCATTGTTCATTCTCTCCCTTATTTATCCCCATATTCATAAGAGTAGAGTGAAAACACCAAATGGTAGACAATACACATACCACTGGAATGGTGTGACAATGGGTGTTGGGGCTAACCACACTCTGGGTGTGCAATGTGGCTTTAGCACTATGAACTGAATTAGGTGAGGAGTAAAAACAGTTCAGTATTTTATGAACTTACACATTTCTCAGTTAAACAGTTGAAGTTCATCTAATGTGTAGTTTGTCAAGTTTTGGAGACAGAGGACAAATGAGGTTGCCAGTATCTCTTTTCAGAGAAGGGTACTCCAGGCAGACCTTGGGGACACCCTGTCCCTCTGGGAAATGAAAGGCCCCATTTGAGCAGGATGACTGGTTTGTGTTTATAAATTGACAATGAATGAGAAACTGAACACTTGGAAGCAGAATGAGATTGATCACTTCTAGTTTGTTATGCAGATTATTGAAGGGCTTGAAATTTATATATGAAACCGAGGAATCTGGTCACTGTGTTATCGAGTAAACTGTATAGTAAGTGCAACCCCTCTTAGGGTTTTGGTATCTGTCAACTAGTTGGTGGGTGCATACCAATGTCCTGGGACCCCTCATGTCATGTTCTGTACTGGGGTGAGACGGTCCAAGCAGAAAGGCTTCCGTTTGCTGCCATTAATGGAGTACAATTTGTGTTGTCTTTGACTGTCCCAGAACATGAATTCCATAGAACTCTCCTGTTCACTGCATTACTCTTTTGCATGCATTTAATCATTTCAATCTGCTGTCAGCTCATCTCCAAGCCATGTGCATAATTGGATACATGTACTGCAACAAAAAGATCCACTTTGACACCTGCCACTTTAGAAAACAAGTACAAGGAAAGAAAGGGGAATATTATAATAGACAAATGTATTTATTTTGACAAGTGTGATTCCATTTTAATTATTAATATTTCACAGGATAGCAGTAACTGTCTGGTAGGATATTTTGTAAAAGCAGTGATATCTGATAATCTGTCATTATTGGATTAACATACCTCCATGCAATTAAGCCTTTAGTCTTCGAGGGGCTGACTTTCATCTTTAGTGTGAATTACCAAGCAGATAGAGAGAAATGCAAGCATCAGAATTAATAACAGCATTGTATATTTGTTAGACTTTTCCTTGGTGGTAATTGAACACATTTCACTCTTTGTGCCACTGGAAAGTCCTGAAATTTTAATACCATAATTTTCCATGTTTGTGTAGGGAGGAGTGTGTGTGTGTGTGTGTGTGTGTGTGTGTGTGTGTGTGTGCGCGCGCGCGCGCGCGCGCCTATATGTGCTTGCATGTGTGTGTAGCTGACAGAGAAGGACTTTGGGTATCTTCCCCAATTGCTCTTCATGTTAGTTTTGGTAAGATTTCAGTCACTCATTGAAATCAGACTTCTCCATTTATGCCCAGAAGCTGCCTGTCTCCCAACCCTCAGTATGCCTCACTATTCCGTTGTTGCTGGAGATCTGAACTGAGATTTTAGAACACACTCATGACCCTCATGTGCAGGGGCTTCACTCACCAGGCCATTTCCCTGGTTCCTGACATACAATTTTTATTACTGTTGTTTGTTATTCTATGGTAGAATTCTTTTTTTTCTTTTTTGTTTGCTTGTTTGTTTTATTTTGTTTTTGGTTTTGTTGTTGTTGCTGCTGTTTTTAGAAATACATACATTTCCTCCGTTAAATTCATAACCGAGCATCTCCTTTATTTCTAATTAATTTATGTGAACAGACTCAAGCCAGAAAGACTAGGGGTCACCTTTGGTTTTGGTTCTGTTGTGCTTAGGCAAAGAGAACCACTGACAATTTCTCATCCATGTTTTTTCTCATTGCACCTTCACTCAACAACAAATAACATCCCCCTTCCATATGTACCATCTCCACTTAAGTCTCCTGGTTTCCTTGACTAATTCCAAACAGTGAGAAGACTGCCCTGCAAGGGGCATCTTGCCCCTCCCCCCTGACCACAACCCTTTCATAGCCTAAAAATCTGATTTGGTTTTAATTTGTACTCAACAGTGTCAACTCTGTCAGAGGAAAGGGCACCCCTGCTGACAGCAATCATTACAACACCAGGGGACCAGCAGAGATAAATATACTATAAGGCGTCTTCTGAGTGGGCTGACGTTGTCCTTATACTTTTAAGACCCAAGTACTTGGCAGATAGATTGCCTCTATCCTCATTTCTTACTGATGCCCAAACTGGGCTTACATATGATCCATTTATAGAAAAATATTCCAATATCACACAGCAAAATAGGATAGATGTGTTTACTGATGGTTCTTTTTAAGTTAAATAAAATGTATGCAAATACACAGGAAATGATGACCCTCACAAAATGCAAATAAACAAAAACGCAAACCCAGAATCATTGAATACTGTCTGTAAATTTAATTGGATTTTCATTCTAATCTCTCATGATTGTGTTGGGTATTTGCACAATTGATTGGAAAAGAATCAAACTTATACTTAATATGTGTATCACATTCCTAAGCAAGAAGTCATGAAACATGTAGGTTTTTTTTTTTTTAATTTATATGCTTGTCATTGAAAAAAAATCTAAATCCTGTAAAAGGAAAACTAATTAGTGTGAAGTGAGCATCTACTGATGGAATGGTGCTGTATTACTTTCCCCTTCTGCTTGGGATTGTGTGACTGGTGTCCTCTTTGTTCTCTGTGTTTGGCCCATGGTAGCCTTTATAAAACTTACTCAGGTAACAATTTCTTCATCATGTCCCAGGATTGCAGAGAAGCGCGTGGGGAATCACTCAACCTTGTTTAACCAGAATGAATATTTGTGCTGTGACTAGGGAACATGTTTTTCGTAATGAAGATTTTCCTCTAAAAGAATGTTTTCATTGTATTTTCTACAGTATTGCCTTTATTGCATTTGCAGACAAATTTAGGCAATGGAACCTACAAGTACAGTTTAATGCAGTTTATGTGATTTTTTGCAAGCATGCTTCTGTTTTCATTTTCCATAGATCAGACTCTTGCCTTTTTATATACCTCTACCAGATAAACGCTGTGAGGTCTATATTAATGTTTGAGAGTAGAAAAGCTTCAGGAAAAAAAAAGAGGGATAAAATCAAAATGGAAAGTTGTTATTGGGCCACACGATATGATTATGTGTGGATTTTATTTCCTTCTTTGAGAGATTTTGTACACTGGCATTAACAATAAGCCCTTTTATAATTAGGAAGGAAAAAGAACCCAGTTTAGACATCAGGTCAGAGAGGACGAGGATGTCAATAAGTGTTCATGGAATCCCTGCCGTGTACTTTTCACTAATTAACTCCATGGTCAAGATTCCTGCCTGATATAATTAGAGGGTGACTTCCCACAGCTTTGGAACCTGCCCCTCCCACAAGCCCCGGTAACCATCTTCATCACAGGGGTCTAAGAAATGTCAACTGATTTTCCCCCCCATGGAATCCTTGATGTGGCATTGTTCTGTGATGGAGACAATGGCTCTGGGTGGGCGGCGGGTATCTATTACACCTTTGAAGTTCACTGTGAAACTCTTAGTTATTGGTCGGACAGTGTGTCCTTCCTTCTATACTGCTTCAGTCTTCACAGGTGATTTTGAGCTGACATTACAAAAGGACCATGCATTTTCCAGGACGTGTGTGTGTGTGTGTGTGTGTGTGTGTTAAAACCCACACATAATTGTATCGTGTGGCTCATAACAACTCCCTGAAGTATTCCACTCTCAAATATTAATACAGATCTCACAGTGTTTATCTGGTAGTGGTATATAAGAAGGCAAGAGTTTGAGCTATGGAAAATGAAAGCAGATGCATGCTTGCAAAAGTCATATAAACTGCATTAAACTGTACTTGTGGGTTCCATTGCCTAAATATGTCATATATATATATATATAGTCAAAATTAAAAGACATGATAAACTTTCTTCTGAAATATACTTTTCATCTGTGCTGCTACCTGAAGGACCACCCACACCTGGGGTGGGCTTTCCACGTCAATCAAGGCAGTGAGTACAGGTCAGGTGAGGCTCCCTTCTCAAGAGATTATAATTTGTGGCAAGTTAATTGTAAAATCAACCACAATAGGTGCATTTTAAAAATTCTTGCTATCATTACAGAATGATTTGGTAAATTTTCCTTACTCAGTCTAAAATCATGAATATTATGTAGTACACAGTGTATTACAAGTTACAGGGACATAGGTGGGTATTTAAGGAAGAAACTTTCAAACAAAACTTCGAAAAATTATTATATGCCATTTATGTATAATAAAAGTTTCCATATGGCATTTTATATGAATATAATGTATTTGATCACACCCACACCCATTACTCTCTCTCATGCCCCCCACTCTCCTGGTAAGCCCTGTCTCCTTCCCACCTAGTTCTTGTCCTTCCTTCCTTCCTTCCTTCCTTCCTTCCTTCCTTCCTTCCTTCCTTCCCTTACTCTTTTCCTTCTTCCCTCCCATTGTTTCTTTCTTTCTCATCACATCTGTCTTTCTTTCTTGGTTTGAATTACCCAGATTTTCTTTCTGGATTACCAAGGAATTCTTGGTTTGAATTGAATTAGGGCTGCTTATATGATCACGTTTACAGGAGCATGACCTCTTTACTGATGGCTACACCACTGAAGAAAAGGCCTCTCTTTCCCCTAGCAAACAAGAATTGCCTATAGATCCTCAGGGATGGATGGGACCTGGTGAATCTCTCCCCTCTCTGTACAGTTTTTTGTATATAGGTCCTGGGGTGGTGTTTCTCCCTGTGACAGGGTACCCAAACTTGCACAGTTTTTTGTGGAGTAATTATAGATTCTGTAGGATTAGAAGTGCAAAAGTGATGTTATGCTTCAAACAGTACTCTATCACCCCAACCTCTTGTGGCCCTCATTGTCCACTCCCTCTTCCAGAATGTTCCCTGAGCTTAGGGGTGGAGGTAATAGAGAAGTCTTATTTATGGCTGTGCATTCAAAATTCCCTTAACTGCAGCCTTGTGAACACGTGTGAGTCTCTGCCCTCACCAGTGGCCATTGCAAAAAGAAGCTTCTCTGACCAAGGCTGACCATAGTATCAAATGGTGTCAAAAAGGACATCACTCAGAATCTGAACAGCCCATTTATGACTTCCCATTGGCTCTTACAGCTTCGAGCCCCTCCCCCTCAGCTTTCTGATTGGCGCTTGCATCAAGCCCTCCTGGCTTTCAATTGCTTTTGAGAGTAATCTGGGCAGCATCCCTGAGAGTCTCAAGCCACGGGCTCCTTCTGAGTTCAAAATGTGAATAGCTCTTCTTCGTTATCTTGTAAGAAATGAAATGATTTGGCAATAACGAATTTTATATTTGATTCCAAGACCCAGTTTAGAAAACACAGGAAGTCCTCATATTACAGGACTCTTGAGAGCCAAGAAGTAAGTCTCCTTCCTAAATCTTGTTCAATCCTCATCCAGAAGTGGAACTGCAGCCCTTGCCCGGGAAGCCCCAGTTCTCCCCTCATCCCCCCCAGATATTCCCACAAATTAAATCTCTTCCCTTTTCCTGCCCTGTCCCCTTCCATCAGACTTGCTAAGTTCTCACCCTTGTATTTCATGTCACTTAGGTGTTTATGGAGGGCCCCTTCCTGCTTTGTTCAGAAGCCAGGTGACTCATCATTTCCCACATGACACTTCCTAGGGCCCATCCCACGTGAGTCAGCTTCCTCTCCCAGTTATTAAAGCCCTTATTCAGCCCACCCTGAAATGAAAGTGGCTGTTCACATATCATACTTGATAAGAATGAGGCCTGAGCCTTACTTATCTCTCATTTTCTCACAGCGTATTGCTTAGAATTTTGCCCACATTAGGCCACGGGTACAGCATTATTGTTGTCTTTTAATTGGAATTCCCAACATGTATTTATTTTTACTGTGAGGTGTTGATTAGAGAAAGGAAGAAAGACATTAAAAAGTAATTTGCGAGAATTGGTAATAATCATGTCTAACAATTCGTACAGCGATTTGCAGTTTGGCAAAAAGGCACTAGAAAACAACAGTAAGGGAGACATAACAGCAAAGCCTGGGCTGGAGCATGTTGAAAATAAATCTGAAAGACTAAGAGGAAGCCATGTGGAGCAGCTTCCTTTGACTGCCTGGGTTCCTGGTGTCATATAGTCTGCCAATGCTCTCCGTCGCTGGTACCTGCACTGGCCCAGACCCCTGTAATGAAATGCTGCTTGGAAAGCCCTAAGGTAGGTGACCAGCAACCTCACTTAGTAGGGATACGATCTGACCTCATGTATCTTCTGTGAAAATTCCTATTTCATCTCCTTATCCTTCTTCCCAGTCTCGTTGTCCAAAGAAACCTTTAAATAGCTTAGTATTGGGGTGGGGCGGGGTGGGGGGATGAAAGAAGAGGAAAGAATAAGGAAGTAAAAAATTAAACATAATTTAAAGTCTGTTCTAATTTTGATCTTTTTTCCCAAAAGTTAAAAAACAAAAACAAATATCACAAAGTGATAAAGATGTACTTGCCATAACACTTTGCTCTTTGGTAGGTCAGTTTAATGGATTTTAAATATTAAATTATAAAATGTCTAACTACAACTCTGCAAGGATGTCTAGTGTAAGCAACTTATACTAGAATAAACTATGTAAAATATTCCCTTTGGCTTTCATTCTTCAGCCCACTCAAATTCTTTTTAAAAAGAAAATTTTGTTAAACATTTTATGCATATTCTTGCAACCCTTTTTCTATGCATTTATACAAGTGTATATATCTGTAAAATGTACATGTACCACATTTACATATTGTTCGGTAATTTGGTCTTTTCACTTTCAGTGCACCTCTAGAGATTTTTTTTTTCCATAAGGATACACACTGTTTTTATAGCTACAGAATTTGTAGACCTTCCTGTCATGATTGACAGATGACTCATTTGGTTTGGGGGCAATATTATTGTACGTAAGAGTATAGAATACAATTCCAAAGTAAATGTTCTGGGCAAAGGTTTTAGCACATAGAATTCCTATCCTGTCCTCTTCAGAATGTATGAAACATGTAGCTGATAGCAGTGGCACAAACAAACATAGGTCTCCCTGTGTCTTCCAGTGTCAGGTACCATTGGTTCCTTTTCTTATACAGGGGAACTGTAATATTGCTTTATGTAGCTATCATATTTTAGAATGTGAACTGCTTGTTTATCTTCCTTCCAATTTGCATTTGTCTTCCTGTTCATCCCTGCTCTAATGCCATACCTTGGAAATTACTAGAAATGCAAAATGTGACTTCTAATACATCAAGGTCCTTCTCAGTTTTCTTTTTCAGAATTTTCCTAGCTAATCTTGTACAGTCCTTACTCCAGATGAATCAGCCTGAGAAGTTCTCTTGGGGATTTTGTAGCAGCCTGCATTAAATCTACAAATTCAATTTAGGCGAGTTTACATGTTTACAGTATTGAGTTTTCCAGTTAGGAACATGGTTAACCTCTCCAGTTACAGGTTTTTTATTTGTGGCTTTTTATACAATATTATAGTATAAGTACATTTGTCATTTGTTATATTTACCAGTGTTTTATTATTTTGTCACCATGGTGAGAAAAATCTCACATTGTATGTCCTTAGGGTTATTTAGAATACATGGGAGCTTCTGGGTTTTTTTTTTTCACATTCATCCCAGATATTTTATGGCATGTTTTCATTTAATTTTGTAGTAGATTCATTCAGACTTAGACATTCTTTTTCAAATTGTAAAAGTATACATGATAAATTAAAGTTTCCAAAGTCTAAATTTACAAAAGAAAAAAGAACACACTCTTCCATCCCTTTTAACAATTCATTAGGAATGTGGTTTTCACTTGCAATATGTTAGACCCATTTTCACATATCAACATGAAACACGTGTGTGTATTACATGTATATATCAACATGAAACATATATGTGTGTATATTATATATACACATATGTCTTATTCTTTTGAGAAATCCTACTTTTAATAGAAATTTATGACTTCATTTTATACATAAAATGAATAATTAGCTAAATAACCCCCGAAAGAAATAATATTCAGATACTCACAATGAAGAAACAGTTTGTCTGTAACCTTCTCCACCTCATCCACAACCCCAGAGAACAGATACTGTTTTAAACATTTCAATGCCCCCCAAATTCATGTATTTCTAACTGTTCTCTGATTATGCTGTTCTTCCCTTTTTAAAATTTTCTTTTTATCTGATACATAAAAACATGGTCATTGCATGTGTTAATCTCCTACCTTTTCTTGACACATCAGCTCATCTTGACTGTGCACGTGGAGACTGTTTTTTTCTTTCTTTCTCCTCTTTCTCCTTCATTTCTTCTCAATTCATTTGTTTTAAACCAATAACCATTACTGGTACTATAATAAGTGCTTGGCATTGGTTTGTGCTGGGCCAAGTGGTATTCCATGATTTAGTTTTTATCTTGGATTTTCTAGGTAAGATCACTTACATACAGAGATCTTGGTTGCTTCCTGTCTTCCTAAAATATCTCACTCATATTATTGGCTTGGGACTTCTAGAGAAGAATTAAGTAGAAATAGTAATTCTGATTATTGTGTTTTGTGGCTTTTACATAGATTCCTTGATTATTATTTAGAATTCTATATTTAAAAGTTTCAACCCAGATAATTATTTGGTGTGTGTGTATGAGTGCATGTGTGCGTGAGTGTGAGTGTGTGTGTGTGTTTGCCCACGCAGAATTGTGTGAAGGCCAGAGGTCTACATTGTGATGTGTTCCTCTTTGCTACTCCTTTTTTGAGAGAGGTTCTTTTACTGGCCTGGAACTGGTTCTTTACATGGGGCTGGCTGGCCAACAGGTCTGGGTTCTGCCTGTCTCCGAGTTTCCTTCTTCTCCTGACCACTGCTGAGATTCCAAATATGTGCTGGCACATTCAGTTTTTCTGTGGTGCTGGTGATCTGAATTTGTGCCCTCATGCCTGCGCAGCAGGTGCTCTACCTGGGAGCCCTGTCACCAGATCCAACCTAGATAACATAAATAGTAACGAACAAAAGACTTTTATAGCATAATGTTTTAGCTTCTTTCTTTTGAGAAGTATTACTTCAATGGAAATTTCTATTTCTTTTTTGCTGATCTCAGATTTATATAGTTCAACAAGAACAGGACTCAGTAACATAATTGTTAAATACTGATTTTATTTTATTTTTTCAAACTCAGATGTGTTGAATCAATGGAAGACAAAATTGAAAGAAGAAAATGAAAGCTTTAACCATCATTGTTCAATTCCACGCATGGTGTTGTCAGTACAACAGTGCGGGTGAAGATAGAGGGAGGACAAATGTTGGTTCTATATAGACACAAGGTTTTAAAAGAAAGTGGAGATTAATTTGTCAGGGAAACGGGGGATAATAGGTAACGATCTGCAGACTCTTAGGCAATGAATAAAATGATTATATTGTACAAGGTAATTTTAAGCTCTGTAATTATTAGAAATGATTATCAGTAAGTACAACTTGGTGTTTAATCACCATTGTTCAGTGCATTCTCTAATGGCATAATATTGTGCTGTAAATATTCACAGAAGCTCTTCTTTGGTGTCCCTTTCTTTCATGTCTCTTCTCAGTAAAAGAGAAAACTGGGACAATGGCTGTGATAAAGTGTCAATTTCTAAGTGCTACATATCCCTGGGGAGCTTTGCAGGGTTTGGAAGGAAAAAAACAACAACAACAAAAAAAAAAAAAAACCAAGACACTCTGAGATCTTCCTAGGTGATAGAGATGGAGTGAATTGGGAGAAGGCAGAGAACTACTGTCACCCAGGCTGTCTGCCACAGGAAGGAACATCTCTCTGAAGCTGGCCTCCAGAGCTGATGCTTAGGGGCCATTCTCTCCCAAGCTTAAAGCTGACCTGTTCCCACATTTCAACCTGTAAGCCTAGTTCCTTGCCAAAGGCCATTCTAGGCTCTGTCTTAACTTATCTCAGATCAAATGGGAAATCTCTGAGCCCTCCCCAGCACATTCCACCTTGGGTTTGGGGTAACATACTGCTCCAACATCACATTTGTGATTCCATTTTTTTTCTGATCTACTGCAGAGCTCTGGATAAAATCTTTTCCCACTTGAAAGAAAGAGGATTCTGCTTTCCTGTTCAACCTCCATCATATACAACATCATTCTCTCATTTTTTTTATGTTCCTGGGAGGTAGCTAGTTTATACACTTTGAATGACTTTCCTGCCTTATTAAATAAAAGATGTAAATGTAAGTTTTAGCAAAAAGAGAACCTGCAAAGAGGGAGAGCTGAATGCAGCGGCTGCCTCTCTTTCCCCTGCTTTCCAGGTCTCAAGCTAGGTTTTCTCCTCCATCACATGTTTATTCCATGAAGCAAGATGTTTTCATCTTTGGAAGCCAAGAGTAGCATATGTGAAAACGCTAACTCTTGCCCATGCAGACATCAATAATTGATTACTGCAGTCTCACCTGCTGATAGCCGATTTGACCCACATTCTCAGTACAGTGATCAATTAATTGATTGAAATCAACATATTAAGAAAACAATCTTGTGTGTTTCTGCATAGTTTAGGAGAGAGAGACAGAGACAGAGGAGAGAGAGACAGAGAGACACACAAAGACAGAGAGGGAGATATAGAGAGCAATGCACTCAGACATAAAGACCATAATGTTTATATCAAGACATTTTATTCTGAGCATAACAGAGGATCATACATCAAACATTCTTTTTCTCTTCAGTTTTATTGATTAGCTATCATTCTAACAAGAGGCTAAATGCTTCAATGAAGACTAACGTATAGCTAGCCTATGTTCATGGACTTTCTTTAGAATTATAATATCAGGTCTGAAATATGAAAGATACATTCTGAGCCCATTCCTTTGAGTTTTTCTATGAGGTCATCCGGCCAAGTGAGAATTACATACACACTACAAAAGAATAAAGGTCCAGTAATATAATGTAAGCATAAGTTTTCAGCTACTTTTAGATTTTTTTTTAAACCGAGGGAGTTCCAATACCTTCAAAGAATTTATTTAAAATTAAATGGCAGTAAATATCTTTTAAGAGAACTGTAGTGAATCACTATATTTCTGATAACAAAATGAATGAGACTTCTGGTCATTTAGATTAATAAAATAGCATGCAAAAATTAAACTTCTTTGCATGTTATTAGACTCAAATATATTGGAAAATGCTAAGGATTTAGCTTTCACCTTCACTATAGCAACAGCAAGGAATATTAACTTTTAACTATTTATTTTACAGGCTCTGAAAGTAGGAGCATATTGCTTTTACGGTAATTGAAGTTTGTCATCTTTCAGTAACATTACCTGTTAGTAATGTTACCCCTGAGAAAAGCCACCTGAGAATGTGAAGTGTACCCAGACAGGGATAAGCAGAGCATGCTGTGACCTTTAACAGTTCACGCTTGGCAAGTTTTACAACTTCTGCCAAGTACTGGGAATCGTTCTGGAAGCTGGAAGCACAGATATGCATTAGGCATGTTCTCACGGAATTTGCAGTCCAACTGGACACTGAGATGTTAGCAGCGAACACATATAGTTCCCCGTGTGCATGCTCCCCTCAGCTTTTTCAGACACTCACGTTCAGCTCCTCAGTCTTAGACCACCCCAGTCAACATTGGATTGTCTCTTCCACCTCTCAGTCCTCACTACTTTTTCTGTTCTGGTCTTTAGTACTTTTATTAATAGATAATTCTGCTCATTGACTTCCTTGTTTGATACTACCATCCTCCAATTGGAAGGAATGTTTCCCAAAGGTAGACATGTCATTTTCTTCTACTCATTGATAGATCTGTGGATCCTAAGTCATGACTGATACATATAATACACACTCAATAATACACATAGGGATGAATCATGTTAAGGTAGACAGGAAGTGGATTCAAAGAGAAAGAGGTATTTGAACTCAACCTTGAAGAAGGAATACAAATATAGAAGAGAGGTGTAGCTTTCTGGTAAAGAGGTCATGAGAGAGGTCACTATGTGCAAAGACATGTGTCCATGGAGGCAAAATGACCTGGGGTTGACTAAAGGACAAGATATGGGAGGCGAAGGAGATTCAGGCTTGGGGGAGATATGATGAAAATTGTGACATGAAGGAAGCTGGGCCAATTGATGAAGAGACAGACAAAAATGGAAAGTAGTGTTCAGAGTGGGCTTGCCTTCCTAAATCAAAGGGGGAAATGTTTTTTATGCCATAAAGATAATGGCTATTTTCCTGATCTCTGTGGCTTTATGTCATAATCCAAATCTTCAAAGCAACTATGAGTATTAATGGGGGAGAAGTAACAGGAGGGGTAAGCAGGGGTAAATGGTGGGCAGTCATCCGAGTAGCAAGGAATTCTCAGGCTCTGTGAACCTGGACCTCCCTGGACTGGACCAGACCTAGGAAAAGGTTTAGGAAGTGCCAGATGTTAGAGAAGTTTTCATGTTGAATAAGGAGGAAGGTTCTAATGAATGATGGCAGAGCTAGCCCTGAAGCTTCTAAGTTAGGTGCAGAAAGGGGAAAGTGGGGCCTTAGGTTCCATGAACTTCAGTATAAGGACAGGCGTGGAGACTGAGGAGGCAGTGAGTGAGGAACAGAGAACGAGAGTCTCCGGGCCATGGCCCTGGTGCTGGAGAAGAAAGGTTCTGATCTTGAGAGAAACTCAGCTTCATTTAGAGACAGAGAAAAATAAAAGAAAATTTTGGTTCTATGGGTGAGCATCCCAAAAGCATAGGGCATGAGATGGAGAAGCCCCGAGCAAATGCGATCCTCATAGAGATGGAGATGTGCTGACCTACAGAGATGCTCTGGGTCAGGGTCAATGTCAGAGAAGAAAGGGGGAGGGTGCTTAGGCATGGCAGATGGCTAGGGAGTGAGGACAGGACGACAACATCAGGACCGGAGGAGCTCTCACATGTCCTTAGGAGTGTGGGTGGGGTAGATCACATTCAGCAAGAGGGCCAGCCAGAACTTGAGCAAGCAATCCACTTCCAGGCTAGGCTCCTCGCTGATAACTGAAACACTTCTGGGTTGTCCCACGTGTCATCTCATATTACTCTGCAAATAGCTGCCCACTTAGGGTTGCATTTAGTAAAGCTTCAGCAGAAAAGATAAAGAACGCCATCTCTCCCAGCCTGTATCTTTGGTTCAGGGCATTTACTCCACTGAGGGATGGAGGTGGAACAGGATAATGCGTAATTTATGGAATATTATCACAGATATTTATAGATGCATTTTACCCATAAGATTGTCTTATTGTTATTTTATATGGCTGAGTACAGAGGCAAAGCAATGCTTGCCTTTTCATATGCACATTAAAGCACACATATTCATTTATATTAAAATAACATTGATAGCATTTTGTGTCTAGTTACTATTAAAAATAAAACAGTAGAACTTATAAAGAATAACCAAATTTGTTATTGTAAAGTACCACAGTCCCTCATTGTTACACTGCTGCAGAGTCTTCAGATTTTAAGGAATTTGCAATCATGTAAAATGTATTGAATTTGATAGACTCCCACTATAAAACAGCAGAACTCTGTATAACAACCAACAAAAGGGTTACATTTTTTCTGCTTGGCAGATTAACTGCTGATTTTGTTTCCTGCCTGATCGCTCCCAGTAACATAAGTAATAAATCAGGATTATTTTCTTCCTTTTTAGGGCCTTTTTGATATATATATTTTTTAAGTCTACCAAAGTTCTCTTTTCTGGTGGGCAGAAAGACAGGGGTCTAATCTGTTCTTGACCTCTGCTCTCTTCCCAAGTCTTATTCAAATTCAAACACAAAAAATAAATGAGTATAAGAGGGTTACTAAATGATATGAAGAAAGCTTGAAGGAACAGCTGGAGGTCATGGAGGAGGGAAAGTACATTAGACCAACGCTGCTTTGATATGTTATTGATATGACCTGATGGCATGGGTGTCTGGACTCTTTAATTTTTGAATATTGTTAGTGAGTTCGATTTGGTATATAGTGTACTGCACATAGTTAAAGTACGTTTTGACCAAGATTCTCCCCGGAAACCAACACACCAAAAGTTCCTAGTGGCTTTCTATGAACAAGTGTATTCAGCAATGTGATTATGTATTATGTGTAGTTATATATTTATGAAAATTTTGTGGTTATATATTCTATAATTTTATGAGTACATACACACATGCACACACACACCCTGCTTATCCTGTCCTGTATTTGAATCATTTCTAGTTTGTTTCTATTACTGTTAAAGCTTTACAAAGTATGAATGAGTGGGACTCCAGAAGTGGCTGAGCAGGTAAGGAGCTTGCTGTGCAAGTGTGGAGACCATTGGAAGTCTTAGATCCAAGGTAAAGCCAGACACAGAAACATGTATCTGTAACCCCAGTGTTCCTAGTTGAGATGAGAGGTGGAGACTCTCAGACACCCTCTGGTCAGCTAGCCTGGATCATAGAGTAGAACAACAAAGAGACCTTGTCTTAAACAATGTGGAGGGTCAAGATTTGCATGTTTTCTCTGACCTTCATACACACACTGTGGGATACTTATTCTACACATACACAACACACAAAACACATGCATATATAAAATATTAAAACAATATTAATCTATGTGTTTTATAGTAATATTTGTTCACCTTTCCCAAGAATCTAATGGCTGGGCCAATTAGCAGGTCTAGGTCTCTTAAACACCTGCCCAGGTTTCCATAGTAGTCATGCCATTTTATGTGCATCCTGGCAGTCTGTGAGAGTTCTGTTTGTTTCCCATCCTAACCAGAACTTGGCATAGCTGGACTTTTTGATTAAAAAAAAAAAACTCAAACAGATTTGCAGTAGAATCTTCTTAGACTTTTAATATCTTGTGATTAATGATATTGAACAACTGTGCGTATGTTTACTTTCATTTGTATATGTTCTTGCATGAAGTGTGTTCACATATCATCTCTACTTTCAGTTTAGTGTTGTTTGTATATTATTAAGCTTTGAAAGTTCTTTATGTACTTTGATAAAAGTCTTTTTTAAGCAGGTCTTATTGCATGTGTGGTGTATGCATGAGTATGTGCCTGTGTGTACATGTGTGTGCATTGGTATATGTGCATGTAAAAGCCAGAAGAGGAAGTCTGCTGTCTTGGTATGTTGATATCCATCTTATCCTCTTAAGGTAGGGCTTCTCACTAAACCTTTAACTCACCATTATAAGGAGGCCTGATGAACAATGAACTTCTGGGACCTGCCCATGACATCTGCACCACACCTGGCTTTTACATGGATGCTGAGAATTCAAACTCAGGTCCCCATGCACACACAGCAAGAACTCTTATCTACCGAGGGATCTCCCTAGCCCTTGAGGTTCAGTTTGGAATTATTGTACCGTATAAGAGGTGCATGGAAAGAAGTCAGTTTGGAGTGCAACTGTTTGAGCAGCATAGGTTGACAAGATGTTTCCCTATTGGATTGATCCTGAACCTATGCAAAAGGCATTGACTATATTTTGTGCTGTTATTTCTGTATTCTTCACTCTGTTCCATCCTTATATTTGCCCATCTTAAAGTCAGTACAATATAGTGTTGGTTACTGTTGGCTGTAATAAGTCTTGAGATCAAATGGTAGAACTCCCACATTGTTCTCTGTCTTTTGGGTTTTCTAGGTCTTTTATGTTTACATGTAAATTTTATTCAAGACTATAAGAAATCTGTAGGTTCACTATGGAAGAACTATTTTATTAACAATACTGATTATTCAGATCCATGACCACATTTTCATTTATTTGTGTCTTCAGCTATCCTTTCAACAGTATTTTGTAGGTTTAAATATGCAGGTTTTGAACTCCAAATTTTCATTTTGTATCTTAGATATCAATTTTATTTCAATTATTTGCTAATTGAGAGTACACAGTAATACAGTGATTCTTTTATGCTTATCATAATTCTGAAAATTATGAACCTTGAATATTTGGTCTTGTTGGTACATAATACTATAAGTTTTTATAAGTGACACATGGCTGCAAACAATATCAGTCTTTCTTCTCTCCCATTCTGGACAACATACGTTAATTTGTTTGCTAATTTGTTGTTATTACATTTCTTAGGACCTCTTTTGCAATATTGGTATGTGTGGTAAGAGCAGACATCACTGCTTTGTTTTCTTCTTATGTAAAAACCATCCTGAGTAAGCTAATCCAGACCCAGAAATATGCACATGGCATGTATTCACTTATAATTGGATTTTAGCCATGTAGTACAGGATAACTATCCTACAACCAACAGACCAAAAGGAACAGAAACATGGACATTGTTACCTGTTAATGAGACACTTTGCCCTGGTGGAGTTGCCATGTAAGTCCCCAGTGCAAGAGGAAGCTCTTAGCCCTTATATGACTGCTGAATTGAGGGGAACTGATATGTAGGGCACCCCACACTGGAGGAGTAGGATAGGTGGCAGAAGAGGTAGAGGGTGGGAAGGTGGGACTGAGATGGGTGGAGGGAGGGGACTGTAATGGAGATGTAATTTGAAGTAATAAAAAACATTAAAAAAAAACAATGTATAGTCTTTCATCATTAAATAGGATTTAGGTTTTCATGGATTACCTCTATCAAACTGAGGATATTTCCTTTAGATATTTGTTTATTTTTTCTATTACTTTTTCTGACTATTATGAGAATAGAGTATATAGTCTGTTAAAATGGGAATTGTATTAACTAAAACTTGAATGTTAAAGCAATCTATTATTCCTAGAACAAATTCCATATGGTCATGTTATATCATAATTTTTTATTTTTGGATTTGTTTAACTGAAATTTTGTTAAGAGATTTTGAATTTATGTGTATGAAAAAAATTTATCTGCGGTTTTCCTGTAATATGTTTTAAGGCTTTGGCATCAATGTAATGCTTGCTTCATACATGGAATGAATATTGAATTCGGAAATATAGATATCCATGTATCCCTTATTAAAAAGTTCCTGGGACTGATTTGGATTTCATATCTTCTTCTACAGGAATAAATTTGCTGTTAACTGTATTCAGTGTGACTCCATGTTAAATGTCACGATTTCATTTTAAAGTTTGATTTGAGGGTTCTTCTATATCCTCCATTTCCCAGTTTAGTCTGCTCTTCTGTTCCTTGGCCCTATCAGATCAACTGAGGAGAGCTGTATCATTTGCAATGTCTTCTCTGCTATTTCCATCAGCTGGATCATCTCCATGGTGGTTTTGAATAATTCTACTACTTGTGCTAGGCTTCATTTTCTTGCTTCTTTGCATATCAGATAAATATTTCACTGACTGTCATTGTGTCATGACCCATGAATCATAAGGTGTCCCTTCTGGCTGGTGTCCCCGTGTGTTTTAAAGATCATCTTTATATTTAATATTTTCATGAGTTCAAAGAATTGCCAAAAGAGTGACTATGTTCTTCATTTGCATATTTTGAGGCATTGAATAAATTCGTATTAAGTCCAGGACCCTTATAGGTTGTCCTTACTTTATTTAATACCTGTGATAGAAAAGTACATATAAAAAATCGAATGAAAGTGTAAATAATTTGGGGTTTTGTTCAACTTTGAAATTCTAGGATGACCAAAAGTTTATTCTAAATGAAGAGTGCCTGCTTCCCCCTCCTTGCGCTTCTGAGCCATATTGTTCTTACTGACTATATGGACAGCTGCAACCTTGTCTTCAGTCCTTCTGCTTGATCACCCAGAAAAGATCATTGAGGCAGAGGCTAGGCTCGAACACTGCCTGTCACTGGAGGAGTCTGCCTGTTAGAAGAAAACTTGCAAACAGAATTGATTGCATGATGCATATTTTAGCTACTTTGAAAGTTTGCAAATGCCAGCAAAGGGCTTATTTACATGTAAGTGAGGTGGATGTAAAATAATTGCAGACCCTACATTTCCTAAGAGAGATTCTCAAAACTTTTTGGTCCCAGAAGCTCCTTTTCCTCTTGAAACGCCATTGAGGGTTCTGGAGAGCTTTTACTCCTGTCATTCATGTACACGGCTGTTTGCTGTATGAGAAATTAAAGCCAGAAACATTTGTAATATGTATTTATTCATTTGAGAATAAGTGTATTACATGTTAATTTTTTGATACCTCATCCGTTATTCTTAAGTAAAATTGATTCTCCCTCTCCTCCCCCTCCCTGCCCTTTTCCTTTCTTCCCCTCTAGTAAGAGAGTGCATGGCAAAGGAACAAATAATGGTCACTAACACAAGTCCACAGCACTGATAAATTCCTACATGGAAGGCTTTAATCTCTGGTCATTGCCTTTCTGTAATAATTACAACCTAGTAGAAGAGGTACATAGTGTTGAAATATTATTTTTTAAATGCATTTATCCTTCTGGACACCCAGGAAGCCTTCTTGATTTCTAAGACCATTCCTGAGTAACTCCTTTGCTAATACTTTAATGAAATAATCACAAATGCTTATAGCATATATTTAAACAATATTCGTTATTTTCATTTCTCACTTTTCATTAAAGTATAGCACCTGTTCAGAAAAATGATTTTGGAAAACAAGTATCCCAAGTCCCTCACTGTTCTGACCACACAGACTACATAGCTCATATCACAGAAGTCCCAGCTTAACCCTTTCCTGCCCGCTCCCTCTCTGAGTAGATTATTTGTTGACTATTGGTTATTTCATGGATTTAAACCCTGTGTATTATTCACTGTACATTATCCTTGCGAAATTCCTTTGTGTTACTATTGGTTTCCTTTCCTTTCTTTTTTTTTTTCCTTCCTTTTTTTTGTCACCTGGTCATCTTATTTCTCTTATCATATAATATATATATATATATATATATATACACACACATAAATATTTGTAGCATGAATATATTATATCCATGTCATATTTATATACATACATTTGTATACATTTACATACATATAATTTGGAAGGATTATCCTCATATCTGTGCCTTTGAATAATTATTTACGTATGTCTTTTTGTATGTAGTCTTACAGGGAAGGCCAGTTTGCACAGTCTGCTCATAACTTTTGGTGTTCTGTTTATGTGGATGCTTGTCGATTAGTCACATACTGAAGTAAATATGTTGAGTCATAGACTCATATTTTACACACGGTGCCTGTTAATGCTACTAAATGCTTATCTGATTTTTTTTTCTTTTCAAATGGAAAGATGAGTAGTTTATTGGAGTAGCTTGGTTGGAGACCACCTAGAAACAAAATTTTGGACATTTTGTTTCTCCAAAACACAGTGCTTTCTGGTCTCCATCAAAAGTAGTACCTTCCATGCCCAAGATGTTGGAACAGAACATACTAGTGTCTTTGATGATCTTTACTGTCATCATGATGTGGTCAAGACTATATGTAAGACGTGGGGAAGGGACCTGACAGCTGTTCCTCTATGAAGACCAGTAGCTGAAGGGACAGGGACACAAGAGACTCGAGTGGTTATCAGGAATTTAAAGCCCACTTACAAAGTCACAGCACTGCATGGAATTCACATCTCTGCCTGAAGGCTAATGTTTAGCATTGCCATTCTTTCTTCTTTTAAGCATCTGAAATGTAACATTTAGCACTGCCATTCTTTCTTCCTTTAAGCATATGAAAATGTATACTTGTATTTTTCTTGTCATTTCCCCAAAGACTAATTAAAATGGGACATCATTTTCCTATACAAGCCATCCACACTGCACAGGGCTCAAGACTGTAAGGAATTAGCCCCTAGAAATTGTGCAAACCCAACTCAGTAATCAATGGTGAAAATTATGTTGCAATCTTTAAAATTTTTTGTCCAGAATATTTTTGAAAGTTCTCTTGTCATGGGTTATAAATATACAGAGAAGAGGAACAATTAGAAAAGCATTAGGACCATTGAGAACTAGCGTATTTTATTTTGTTGTTCTAGAAGTATATAAGATTGCTTTAGATAGTGCTCCCATGGTATAATTTACAATAGGAAGAAACATCTTTTCTTTGCCTTGGAGAATTGCTACACTCCTTAATTAGTATGGACTGGCTTCCGGTAGTGTATCCCTGGCACCTGCAATGCTGTGAAATATCTGAGTGTTCCTTTGATCTGAGGTATATTTTCCTGCACTCACTTCCTATGTGAAACTTTAATCCTTTAGCATCCCCAGAAGTTTCTCTAGGTGTGTGTGTGGGGGGGGAGTGGGGTTATCTTTACATCACTGCACTCCTCAGGCAGTGAACCATTTCTCAGATGGCAGTGCTGTCACATAAGCTTGCCCATTTATTTTTCTCTAACTTTATTTATATTAAAGAGAAATTTCATTTATAATATTATTGTGCTTTTGAATATATTTCTCATAATGTTTTGTGCATGTTTATGATGCCTGGGTCTGTATGTCCATGTGTGTGTGTGTGTGTGTGTGTGTGTGTGTGTGTGTGTGCGTGTGCGTGCGTGTGCATGTGTGTAAGTCTTAGACACTCTTATGTATGTTAGTCCTGTCTTCCTCTATGTTTGAGATAGGGTCTCTTTGTTGTTTGCCCCTGCATATACTACTAGGCTAACTGGCTTCTGGAAATTCTCCTGTCTCAGCCTCTCCACTTAGGGAGGAACTTGCTGGTGCTCACTTGTTATAGTTCTCAGTTATACAAGGCTCTTAGGAATTCCAACTCAAATTCTCACCCTTGCACAGCTTTACCCCCTGGGCTACTTCTTGTCTCAGTCTTTGTTTCATACCCTCTTTGTTTATCAGTGTTCTCTGTAAACGACCCATGATGGTCAAACTTCATGTAGGTCATCACTGGGACATAATCAGGCAATGAAATTTCATGCTTTACTGTCTGCTGTGAACTAAATAGCAGATGTGCAGTGACCAATCCCAGACAGGCTTTTAAAGAAGCAACCTAACTGATCATTCATTGATCATCTTGCCCAGCTATTATGTGCTCAGTGATTTTTGTGGGCTCAAGAGCTATCCACATTTGTAACATTTCCACAACTGCAGTTACACTGAAGCAACTGAATTTTAAGTCCCATTAGGTGACCGGTAAAATTCATAGAAATCACAACCATGGAAACTGAGAACTCCCAGCACTCACCTGATGTTCACCAGGGTGCGCTTTTTGTGTTGTAACTATTTGGATCTTTCCCCATTGCCTGAACAGGAAACCATCTTACTGTTATATATAGGAGTCTTTAGGTATGTTTCTCTGGCTATGCACTGAAGGTAATTTCTCGGACTTTGTGAACAGCATCTCTATAGTCTCTTCCAATGCTATATGGTCCAAACTGTCAAATGTGCCTTGAAAGCTGTATTGCTTTTTTGCCATTTTGATAAAATAGCATGACCAAGGCAACTTAAGGAACAGACAATTCATTTTGGCCTATGGTTCCAGACTGATGTGAGTCCAAGGTGGTGGCAAGTGGCAGACTTGGTGGCAGGAACAGAGAGCTGAGACATCTTCAGCCACAAGCATGCAAACATGAAGCAGAGGGTGAACTGGAAGTGGAGTGAGGTTATAAACTTTCAAAGTCCTATTGGGGTGACTTATCCCCCCCCAATAAAGTTGCACTGGCTCCCAAAAGAGTGCTGCCAACAGGGGACCAAGTGTTCAAATACCTGAGGCTATGGAAGACATTTCTCATTCAAATTATCTCAATAGTTTGTTTTTTATGTTTGTGTCAAGAAAAAAATGACCAATTTCAACTTTATAAATATTTTCTTTTATCTTTTAAGTGCTACAGTGCCATACATTGTATATTCAGAATTCTTATCACATAGAACTGAGTTTTGTAATTAGATAAACAAGGTGTCAAGATACTTGTGGCCCAAATGAAGACCCAGTTGCTGGGACCCCTTTAGTTAAGCAAAACTGAACTGGAATTTATGGTTAACCTGGGGATCCTGGTCTATCTCTAGTTAGTTCTTTTCCTTAGAGTAGAGGCATTGCTTAGGGAAGGTCTTAGCTGAGACCCAGTGGGCTCCAAAATCCAGCCTTTGTCTTCATTGTTCTTTAAGATTGTAACACTCAGAACCATTTGGGGGTTCAGATGTTCAAGTGGTTCCAAGTGAGGTAGTGTATCTGCAATAAATTAATCAGGGGTCTTGTCTGGTCTCTCTCTCTCTCATTATTTTAATATTATAAGTTATTTACAGTTAGAAATGCAAAATATGACAAATTTAAAAGCTGAGAAATACTGCAAGCATCACGTGTACTTAATATTTTTAAAAATAATCAGCTACCTGGCTACATTTCTTATATTTTGGCTGGATCTCCTGATTCTTCTTTATAGGAATGTGGGTATCTCCTGTTTCTCATGACTTTGGCCCACCAGTGTACATGATCGAAGGGAGCAGAAGACAGGGAAAAATAGAGTTCAGATGACTTGAACATGACAGGTTAACGACAACCTAGGACCAGTTGCAGAAAGGCATATCAACTGTATTGGGGTGAATGATGCTTATATAGAACTTGGAGAATGGGCGGGGGGGGGTTCCAAGTTGCAGGTAAATCATTGGTTGGAGCTAGGGGAGCTAGGAGTGCCAGGGAAGCTTCATTTACATTTGGCAACACAGTCCTATCATAAGAAGGGGAATGCAGTACCTAATTATCCTATAACACCAGAGAGAAGAATGTTAACAGGGAACTGTGCCAAAGGTTACACTCCAGGTATGGTTGGAGGCATTCCAGGAATCCCAGGTGCACTGAATGTGTTACAGTATTTCCACCCCTGCTTCTGGGATGTTCTCTGAACTTCCTATGTGAAAATCCTCAGATAGAGAGTGTAGGGGTCAAATTCCCCAGATCTGGCAGAGAAGAGGGAGCTCTGCTGGGAAAGGGAGTCTGTCATTTAGCACCCAGCACAGGACTTTTGGCTCATATGGACTAAACCTTAATAATGAGGGGTTGGGGAGGATACAACATGGGACAACAGAACAATGAGCGTCATTTTGTGCAAAGACTAGGAAAGAAATCTTAGTATGCTTGATCACGGTTTATTCTCATTAGTGATTGCATCACAGCTTCATTATCACAAAGATGTTTGAATTACTATTACATTGGAGAAAACTTTTTTTTAACTTTTTGCATATAAGTAGTCAGATTTCTTTTCTAATTATTGTATTTATTTTTGACAGTTTCACACGCATATACAATATACTGTGATCATATCCAGCCTCTGTTACCCTCTCTTCCACCCACCCCCACTCCTGCCGAACCCTCCTTCCTTCCAACTCACCCTCCATTTTCTTTCATGTCCTTTCCCTGGTGAAGGCGTCATGGCTGCTAATGTGTTCCTAATTTCAAGGGCTGGATCATATTCAAAAGATGGCATTTCATAGAGCCCTTTACCACTCTTTTGCTCTTACAGTATTTCCACCCCTGCTTCTGGGATGTTCTCTGAGCTTTGAAGGGTATGGTATAGATGAATATTTTCGGATGATCACTTAACAGCCACTTAATTCTCAGTGCTTTAACCAGTCATCTGTCTGCACTCACTGTTGCTCATTGCAAAAAGGAGCACCTATGGCCTAGGATACAAGTAGCATTAGTCTGTGTGTATAAACATAAACACCATATTCATTATATAAAGCATCAGTAGTAGTAGTACATGATTCCCCCTAGGGCCTGTATTATTCCAGCCATGGGAATTTGATAAGATAGACAATATTAAACATGTATCCCCTGCCATGGATTGGACCTTAGATCCAATGATAAAACTGTCAGTGACCCACCCCCCCACCCCCCAGAGCAGTCTTCCAACTATTACACCAGTAGACATATCTTGCCTGGCCAGACAGGGTTGTTGGCAATCATGCCCACAGGTAGGTAAGACCATTGATGAGTGCTCTCTCCCCAGCATCTTGCTTGGAACTTTCTGCTACCATGAACACTAGCCAGTCCCAGGCATGGTATGGCTCAGGTCTGCCTTGATTTCTCTGGGTCCTGTATCCAAAAGACTTCAGCAAGAGTCTAACCATATATTTCTGATTAGTAACCAAATGCCATAGCAGCAGCCTGTATTATTTGGTGGGCCTCTGAGGGACCTAGAGCCAGCAACTCATAGGAGGTACCCTGTATCTGGCACTGGGGGTTTTCCTTTAAAAACTCACGGCTTCTGGGAGTAGCATTGTCTACTCAGTAAAGTAGGTTTTTGTATGTTTATTTCATAAAATCTTAGTTTAGGTTAACACATCCTCTAACTTCCCTCCTTTCACTATCCCCTAATCCTTCCCCATTTAAACCTATCTACCCTTATAGTCTCTCCTTCTGCTCTCATATCACTTATTCACTGTAATTCCATCTCTCTCTGCAGCCCGCTGCTCATGGCTGCCTTCTTGTTTCTTGGCTTCTATGGGCATCTACTTCAACTTAGCCACAGAATTCGAATGACTGAAGCTAAGATCTCCATATGAGAGAAATGTACTGCAGGGAGTTTGTCCTTCTGGGTCTAGAATACCTCACTCAGTACACAACTTCTAACACTGTTAATTTTCCTGCAAATTCCACAATTTCATGTGGGTGGGTGTGTTGAGTAGAATCCACCTGTGCATATATACCACGTTTTCATTATCTATTCATATTCCTTCATCAGTTGATGGGCATATAGGCTTGTTCTACTCCCTCGGTATTGTAAAGAGAATAGCAGTGAACATGGATGTGGAGATATCTCTGCTGGGGGTATATAATGTCCTTTAGGTAGATACTCAGGAGTGGGATAGCTGGGTCACATGGCAGCTCTACTTTCAGCTTTCTGAGAAGCCTTCACACTGATTTTCATAGTGGCTGTACCAGTTCACATTCCCCTGCAACAGTGGGGATCCTTATCAATATTTTTTGTGTGTGTTTAATTTCTTGACAGCAGCTATCCTGACATGATAGGTCTCAAAGTGCCAGACTGATACTGAGGTGTCTAGCACTATGGCTCTATAGGATAGCTTGAAAGCAGGTGTGCTACCTCCAGCACTATTCTTTTCATTCAGGGTTCCTATGGATCTCCAGAGTCTTTTGTGTCTTCATATGAATTATTTTTTTTAATTTCTGTGAATAATAGTGCTACAATTTTGATTGGGGTTGCTTTGAATCTGTGACTTGCTTGTGGTAGGATGGTCATTTTCACGATATTAACTTTTCTGATCTATGGGCATGAAGCAAAAAAACACTTGGATAGTATGTAGTAGTGGGAGCCTGTAGCAGGGTCATTACATGACGCCTGTCCAGAAAGCCAAGAGAGCAGGTTAGAGCCAGAGGCAGGTGTTACCTTCAAAGATCATTTCTAGTAACATACATTTGCCATTTGTACCACTTTGTCGTATTTAGATTATAATCAAGTCTATTTAACTCTTTGTGAAACTAATACTTACCTATGTCATATGTTGAGGTACAAATATTTTAGAAGTAAAAATAAATTATTACAATCATAAGCAGTTCTTTTTGGTTTAGGGAGGGTTTTTTTTTTTTTTTTTTTTTGCATTTTAGCAGAAAACCTACATGTATTTGCTTAGTGTCCGGGGAATCACCAAGGCACACATACAAGTCAGAGGTCAGATTGCAAGAGTTAATACTCTTCTTCCACCTTCTGGGTTCCTGAGATCAAACTCAGGACACTGGGCTCGGCAGCAAGCACTCTTATCCTCTAAACCACATTGCCAACCCCTAATGTAAAACACTTAATTGGGTATTTTGTATTTCAATTAATTTTTGACAATAGATGAATAAAGGTTTTTTTTTCTATCTAGCCCCAAATGATAATTATATACTTGTAAAAACTGGCAAGAAAGAGACCTTAATGTTATTTATATATAATTGTGTTTGTTTCCCAGTTTTTCTCTTGACCCAGCTAGCCTCCAAATAATTAAGACTCTAAATAGTATTTTAACGTGGCTTTACAGCACAATCTTGAGCAGTTTAAGTCTGTTCTTAATACTCTGTTAGTCTGACTCCCTCTCTATTAAGATCCCCAGTTACTTGCTTTTTAGTGCTTTCTTTGCTCCAGCTTCTCCTTCCTCCTCTTTCCTGCACTTCTCCCCATGACTGAATTCCCTCCTCTCTCCTAACTCCTCCTCCTCCTCTGGAGAGCAGGACGACCAACCCTATTCTTTCCCCTGCTCAATGATTGTCCCTAAGCTACTTTATTGGCATATCAAGGGCCAATTGGAGGAAATTGCACAATGTTAAGAAAGGAGATTCTCAGAACAAGGATTGCAACCAGATATGAGGGATACAGAAATCATCATTTGAATTATCCACTAACCTAATGCCTACAGAGAGACTCTGAGTGGACTCTTCTTATAGGATTCACAGAGAGTTCCCTTCCATGTAAGAAACAGTTCCTGGAGATGGTTAGATAGTAGAATGTTAAAGTCAGGTACCAAATACATATGGACTGGACATTGGGAATGTATGCTGAGCCATATAACCCTCATAACTGTGGCCTAATTACCTCTGTTGTTTTGTATTGTATTTATTATTATAAGAGAAAGAGCCATTTGATGGGCTGAAAGGGGAAACTGTAGGGGGAAGTAAGATATACCCTAAACTTAAAAAAAAAGGGAAGAGGATGGGGGGTTGAGGGTGGGAGGGTGGGACTGGAGGGGGGAATAGGGAGGGGACTGCGATTGAGATGTAACTTGAAGAAATAAAAAATAAAGGAAACAAACAAACAAAAGAAACAGTTCCCAGGAGCCACATTACTGATGAAGGAATGCTTGGGGCTAGGGACTAAAATAAGAGGGGAACAATAGCTTTGGAAGCTTCATGTCCAGAGATCTGGTCCCGTGGAGGCATCTTTAGCAGTGTAATACCACTATGTCTTTGGTCTGTTGGTGCCAGAGGCATCTTTGTAAGGAGTCTAAAGGTGTCAAAACCAATGCCTAGTTGTATTTCAAGTGCTCATATGTTGATTGAATCTCATGTGCTGAACCACACAGTCTAGTGAAACTGGGAATAGGAAGAGTTAGCTCCATTTCCCCCATTTTTCATCTGCCGATTAATAAGCAAGCCCATTGTCTTCCCCGACCTGAAATGCACATAGCACACATTTGTTATTAATAGTCTGCTGGCTGTGGTAGGTTCAGAGCTCTACACTCATCATTGGTAAGAGCTCGGCTTGATGATCAAGTAAAGGAAGTGTATAGTTAACTAACCCTTTGGGTCTGCATGGCCAAGTAGGTATTGGACTTTAGTGTGGTTTCTAGGGAAACTGCCCACTTACCCACCACACCTGCCATTACTCAAGGCTCCTACCTCTCTTGGAGCTGCTTTTAGGCTTAGGCATGAAGCCATCCAAGACACTGTCATCTGACTGGGGCACTTTGTGGCCTGGTCCCTGGAGACTGTTTGGTGGCTCTCATATTGGAATGGCATCATTGTCCAGAAATCAATGTCAGTGTCACAGGAAGGGTTTGTAGTCTGAATTATTCTTTGTAAATATTAAGTATTTTGTAATTCTTGCTAAGGAGAATTTGATGAGGGCTCTGATAATAATTCAGAGAGAATTCAAAAGTTTGGACAGTTATAGCTCCTTTGTGAACATAACCTCAGTTATGTAAACTATACTTCTGATATGCATGGACATCATACACACATATTACTAAGTATGAGAGACAAAATTTATCAATTACCTACGTTATCTCATTTAATTTCACAATAAAGTTTTGAGTGACTAGTTGATAACACTGAAATTCTAGGGTGATATGTTCTAGATAAGAACAGCTTCAGCTTTCTTTATATAGTTTCATTTTGTAGTTTCCTCCTCTTTCCTGCACTTCTCCCCATGACTGAATTCCCTCTTCTCTCCTAACTCCTCCTCCTCCTCTGGAGAGCAGGATGACCAACCCTATTCTTTCCCCTGCTCAATGATTGTCCCTAAGCTGCTTTATTGGCAAAATGTACTTAATTAACCTCCCTTAATTATAAATTTTAAATCCTCCATAGTAATCTGTGGTAGAAATATTCGTATCCTGGTCTTGATATGAGGGACTATTTCCCACCACACAGAAAAGTCCCTTAAGTATGTGTTTTCTCTCACTGCAACATCTTATTCTGCTTGTCCTTAGAGCTGTCATTTGTTTTGCAGTTTTGTTATTAGGGTGGTCTGTGTCCTTAGAGTGTGTGTGTGTGTGTGTGTGTGTGTGTGTGTGTGGTCATTGAGTCTTAGATAAGTTTAGCTAAATACTAAGAAAGTTTTGTATCTTTCTGACTGTGAAGATGGTCACCATTTTGGCATAGATGATTATTCTTGCTGCATGCTGCTTGACTCCAGGAAGGGATCTAACTGGTGCATTGAGGTATTAAAGAAAAAAACAGACACATTATAGTAAAGCTGGGATCGGGTGACTTGGGCTCTTGCTGCAGAAGTCACAGTACCCCGGAAGGTTATTGTGTTTCCTATGCACAGCTGAACAAGGAGACAGATTTAGTTTATCCTGATAGGAACAAGGGAAATAGTCTTCAAGCTATAAACATGGTTGGGGGCAGAAACCTACAGCAGATATTTTTTGTACACACTGTCTACATTAGCACTTGGACCAAAGGAAGACTTTGCCATTCCTCTGTCCCTAATCCAGGGAAGGTTTTGCCACCCCCATGGGGCTGAGGCACTAGGGACAGGTACATGGCTGTACCCATGTCCACATTCACTCAGGACTGCAGTCACTCTCTGTACATTATCTTCAAATCCATTTTTGAAACTAGAACACCTCACTGCAAGTGCACCTTGGGAGATACAATCAGTCAGCTATCCAAGTATTGGTCAGGAAAGCTTCCCACAATGGAATCCATGAGATTTTAGGGACTATTTGCAAATCTGACCAACTAATAAATACTTGGTTATTGGTAAATAATTGGGGCCTGAGATTAGGATCATAAAAATTCAGCTCAAATACTCACTATTCTAAAGTATCAATGCTGTTTCTTTTAGCACACAATCTCCCAAAGTTCAGATAATCACTGCTCCGAGGAGCAAGTAGGGGAGACAACAGAAAAACCTGTCACCACTCAGAAGAGCTTCATTTGGTTCTCAATCAATTGGAGGACTTTGTGGAAGATGGCACTTGTTAAATTGATCTCAATTAAAATCAGTCTGAGTGTGTGCTCTGTCTCCCACAATGGCTGTGCCAGAGCGGGGAGAAAAATCTTGCTCTTCTGAGTGGAAGAGCAACAGCACCTGTCTGGATGGTATTGGCACTTTTCCTTTTTTTAATTTTCACCTCAGCCTTTTCTTCCACGCAGGCTATGACCTCCCTGGCATCCCTAACAAACTCCTGTCAATGTACAGCGCGCACCTCTTTCCTCCCATGTAGTAGTGGGAATGGGGGAGGAGTTGAAGGCAGCCTTGCAGTCTCTTACCCCTGACAGCAGGGCCTTCTTGCAGCATACAGCTGTCAGGACACTGACAGGGTGCTGGGGGGCTAGATAATTGGATTCTAGGGGAAGATTCAGAGGCAATGGGCTGCAGAAGCCCGTGTCCTGCCTGGGGGCAACAAAGGGCGCAGATCAAGAGAAAGAGAAGGCATCTGTAGGGGATAGAAACATGATCTTGATAAATAATAATCCATTTATAACACGACATGATGAAGACTTTTTTTCAGCACCGGCCATGCTACCGGAGGAGTGGCTTATAGAGACTTCAGTATTGATGGACTGGGAAGATGGTTTAGTTGGCAAAGTCCTTGCCAGTCTAGCATGAGGACCTGAATTCAACGCCCAGAAGTCATGTGGGAAAATAAACCCAGAAGGTGTGTTGATTTGTAATCCCAGCATAGGGGAAGCAGAGATGGGCCGGTGGCTGGGGCTCACTGGCACGACAGCCTCGCTCCAATGGCATGCTTTTAGCACTAAACCCCTCCAACAATGAACCACAGTAATGTTAGGGGGAGACACAGAAGCTCTGAGGATCCCATCCCAGGGAAAGGAATCAATGTCACCTGAAACAAGTCTATTCCTACCAGGAAGTTTGTTGTTGTTTTTAATCAAAGCAAGCCATCTGACAGCTCATTATTGAGACAACAAGGAGGGACTTTATTAATATAGTGTGACAGGGGCTCCTGTGCAAATTGAAGTTCTTTGTTCTCTTGTGACAGTCTGCTTAGGCAGCATCTGGTAAGGTGAGCCAGGTGGGATAGCATTGTCAGAGTGCAACGCAGTTACAATTAACCCGGCACCGTTCCTAGTTCTCACACAGACCTCCTTCAACCTCATCAGGTAGATTTATCATGAAATGTGATGGAGAAAGTCTTTCATCTGACTTTTGTTGTGAAATAGCCCCGCATGACCCGCCACAATATATCTTAAACTTACAGGGATTTATTTCCCCAAATGCTTATAATTCGGCTTAGAGAAGGTGAGAGTACGGTGGTGGTTTTGCCTCCATGACTATGACAGGTAAGAAATCTCTATCAGATGTAAAATTCTGGAAATAGACTGGAAGGTTGCGGCTCAGGTGCTACGCCGATTGCCTAGCATGCAGGAGGCCTGGAGTTAGACTCCCAGTACCGCATGAATCATGTGTGATGGCGCATGCCTGAAAGATCTTATACTTTCAAGGAAGAGGTAGAAGGATCAGATATTTGAGATCATCTTCAGCTACATAGAGAATTCAAAACTAGCCTAGGATACATGAGACTCTGTCTCAGGAGAGGTTTGTTTGTTTGTTTGTTTTTTGTTTTAGGTAGGGGGCAGTTTATTTAGTCAACATAAACTGTGCTATTTTTATATGAGATAGAAGATCCATTTAATAACAGATTATATCAGAACTATAAGATAGTGATTTCCTGGCCATTTTGAGACCCTGAATTGTGTGAGTAACAAACAAAAGGCATTTTAAGTGTAAGAGATTTATAGTTTTGGTGATGATTTTAGAAGACAGAAATCAGTAACAATAAATGGCAGTCCATGATACAGAAACCACTTACTGTCATCAAGTCCTGTCACAGTTTAGATGTGGACGGTGAGGGCGAAGAGTCTCTCACTTCCATATCAGGTATTTTCCTCTTAGAAGCAATGGGAGGAGAGTTACAGGTCATGGAATCTGGACATTTCAATAATGAAAATGTTCCCTTTTCTCTTTGGACAATGAACAGACATTTCTGTGACTTTTTTGTTCAGCATCTTTTTTGGGGAGGGGGGGCGTTGCTTAGTTGTCATCATCAGAGATGAATTTACCAATTGACATTTCTATTAATAAAATCTGCTTTGAGTTTCTATGATTTTCCCCATAAAAGTTCTAAAAATAAAAAAAGTCCCAGTTGTTCTTAGAGCAGTTGTACAAATGTGTTTAGAGTGCTCCTCATTTTGGAGTGACAATTTAGATGTCTGCTGATTTAAATTTGGTTATTCACCAGCTCTAGGATACAGGGCAAACAAGTGGATCAGGATATTAACTGGGGACATGATATGAAATTGGTAATGAAAGTCATTACAGTAAACATTAATAATAGGATAATTTTCTTTCAGTGTGCATAATATCTTTAACTATATGTATTCTTCCATTCAGTTATTCAACCAGAATTTACAAAGTCTTTCATGTGCTAATAATATTCAACCAGCTAACTAGAATACAAACGGGGAGGCAATGGGACATTTTCTTAAGTGATGAAAGATGCGTGCACTCTTCACATGTAAAGAAGGGACAGGCAAGAGGTTTAAAGGGCACAGCGGGGACATTAAGAAGACTGAAAAGCATGTATCTGTCTACATAGTGTCTCTTTATTTATACATATTTTTTTTAACTCTTCACATTTTACAAGCATTCTAGGAGTAGTTACAGCATGGCAAATTTTATCCCCCCTTAATTCATTTATCTTTCAGATCATCTTTGCATGCAAATAAACATCTCCCAGTAGAGAGAAATTTGTTAGTATGTTTTCCTTCTGGCATGTCCACACCCAGCTATGGCTCAGATGCCAATTCTGGGGGTGGGGGGAGTGGCATGAGAAGAGGCAAACAGACTGGTTCTCTCTCCTCATGGCTTTCATTCACCAGGTAGACTAGCTTTTCCATATTGTCTACAATATACAGTACGTCTGGCTGCTTCCCTCATTCCATGCTGTCTGGTACCCAACTTACACCTGTCTCTTCTACACTCTAACCTTGTCTTTGCCTCATTCTCCCTTCACTGTGTAAGCTGTGGGCTTGTGGCCTCTTCTCTCCTGGAATACTCATTATATGTGTGTGTGTTTAAAAGGGAGGATTTTATCCAAGTTTATTTATATATATCACTCTTGATGCCAGTTGTATCCATTATTTAATTCATGGTTGAGATGAAATACCAAAAAGAGGAGACTTAATAGAGGAAAGTTTTATTTTGGCTTAGGTTTAGGTTTAGGAGAATAGAATCTATCTTAGCAGGAAAGATATGATAATGTAAACCTATTATGGCCAGTCACATCTTCTGGGAAGTGTGTACTTAGGAAATAGGAGAAGCTTGGCCAGGGTCAGCCATAACCTATAAGACCTATTCCCAGTGACCCACTTTATTCATTGAGATGCCACAAACTGAAGGTCCTACAGATTCCCAAAACAGGGCCTCTATCTGGAGACTGTATTCAAATATGTGAGGGACATTTCTCATCCAAACAGCAACACTAGCCATTTTTATGTGCTTCCCAATATAGTTGACACAGAAAATGGAAGGACTGATTAGACTGGAGATGACTCTCAATGGTACCATTTTAACCTGATGTGTATGGGTTTATCCTCAGCACTTAAAGGAAGGATAAAAGGAGAGAATGAAGGGAACCAGGAAGGAATGGAGGAAAAGAATGAAGGACAAAAGTGAATGCAGGAATGGGGGAAGGATATATATATATATATTTGCTCAAGCACTCTGGATACACATTCAGGTAACATCTGAGGCAGTCCGTTATGATGCCACCATCTAGGCCTCATTGGCTACCACAAGCCCAATCGCAGCAACGAGTCAGGGTCCCTGTTACCTATGTCCCTGCATTCTGCTAGACATCCATATTACAGCTAGGAATTCCAGTTCTCATATCTCCCTGCAACATTGTACCATTTAATATATAATCTCCGATATACTCCAAGACGAAATGAGAGGCTGTCTGGCTCTGTAGAACAGAACTGTGGGTTTCAACCATGTGGCTAGCCTACATGGGAAATCTTTTTTTTCTTCTGTTAGCTATGTGACTTTAGAAATTTGTTTACATTTTTGAATCTCAGTGCCCATTTCAGAGAGCTGTAAAGTGGACCGAGTTCTATGGATGGATGTCCATACAAGGCCTAGTATGTCATTTTATATGACATGTATCCTATTTAGGAGTCCGACCACTATTTGTATTTTATGATGCAGGAAGACCAGTGGGACAGAGATTGAGAAAGAGAGAAAAGTTCTCCGAATAAATATCTTAGCTCAAAGTAAATAGCTGTGTGCCTTTATGCCTTATGTGTGAATGAGTTATATATACATGCTCATCACATAAACACAGACTTGTCTCCATGCAGGTTGCTGTAACCTAGACTGAGCTGGAAAACACCATTTATTTCTTACAGTTTTAAAGTCTGAGAATTTCATCACCAGGAAGCTGGCAGATCTGGTTTCTGATGGGACTCACATCTTGGTTTTTAGATCATCATTACCAATGATTACACTGTTCTCTTGAGGTTTTTTCTAGAAGGACACCAAACTCACTCATGAGTGTTTCAACTCAGGACCTAACCATGTCTCAAAGGCCTTACCTCCTAATCTAGTCATTTTGAAAGTGAGAGTTTCAATGTTAGTTTTCTGGGGACACATTTCAGTCCAGGACAATAGTCTTCTCTGTTCTTTGTGTTAGCCAAACTTGTCAGTATGGCATTTTCCTGGGAAAAACAACTTAAAGAGGAAAAGGTTTATTTTAGCTGTGGGGGCAGAGGTTTTAGTACTAGTTCCATTGCCATGGGTCTGAGGCATCATTATTGGAACAGAGCAGCTCACTGTATTCAGACAAGAAGGATAAGCCCCAGTGGCTTTCTCCAATGAGGCCTTAACTTATCCAAATCTACTACCTCCAAGTAGCCTATTTAAACTTTGAATTAACCAATGGACTGAACCGTAGATTAGATTAGCCCTCTTATTTTTTTTATTACATTTCATTATTACTTCAAGTTACATCTCCATCACAGCCCCCTCCCTCCACCCTTCTTTGTCCCACCCTCCCACTCACTACCTCCTCTCCCACCTATGCTACTCCTCCAGTGTGGCATGCCCCCACATCTCAGCCCACCTCAGTTCATCAGTCATATGAGGGATAAGAGCTTCCTCTTGCACTGAGGGCCTACATGGTAGCTCCACTAGGGCAAACTGTCCCACTAGGTAACAATGTGCATGTTCCTGTTCCTTTCGGTCTCTTGGCATTCATATGTTCCAGTTACTTTCTAGATGGCAACATTACTAAAGCTTGTGGGGTCCATTCAGAGTCAAAGCCCAATATTTACCTTTGTTGCTCATGGCCCAGTCTACTTCCCCTTACCCTCTTGACATAACTCAAATATGATGCACTCTGTAATGTTCAGTCTCAAGAGTCTAATACAGACTTATACTAGTCATAGCCATGGTACCCTGAGTACTCTTTGACAAGTCAATAATTGGCCATAGGATAATTATTTCATTCATGTATCCTTTCACTTCATATATGCAAATCATTCTCTGTGTCATAGGTCCACATGTAGCTGAGACTAGTTTCAAATGTTTAAACCTACTTCGTCCTCTCTAGTGCTGAGATTGTAAGTGGGAGCTACTACATTCAGCTTAGAGAAAGTATTCTTCAATATAATCTTGCTTAGAGGATTGCTCTAGCCTGACCCCCTCCTACAGCCATTGTCTGTGTGATTTGACATTCTTCAGAACCTACCACGATGCTTACCACACAGCAAGGGCTCAATCTATGTTATCTGTATGTCCCCAAGAGCTACATGTATGATGGACAGACACATGTGAGGAAATGCTTCCTGCTGCAGGGAGAAACTGTTCTTGCAGAAATGATGTGTATAATCTCCTTTGCCCTGCCCACTTGGTAGCTCTGGAAGGTTTTAGAAGTTGTTTGAGAATTCTTGACTGCCAGTTAGTATGGACTAAAATGGCTTTCCCCCTTTTGTTAATTATGATCATTCTAGCAGTGAACTAAACAGTTGGGGGTGAAAGAAATTCTGATGATGTTAAAAATGCAAATGGTTTTCACACCAGATTAATTCATTTAACTAACAAGCCCTGTCTTTAAACACTAAACATTTGAGTGTGAAACGTTTAATTCACGAGGGAGAAAGTCAGCATGAATGGGACTATAACCCATTCCTCTGTCGGCAGTAATTCTAGAATAAATGGGCTGTGTATTGTTAGCTAGTTATTAACCAGCAAGTTGCAGATTCTTTAAAACATTTCAGGGTGTAATTTATGTGACTCAGAGTAACAAGACTCCCACAATGCCTGAGGTCAGCAGAGGCAAGTCCCACTTGGATCTGAACGGAAGTTTATGTTATCTGTGTTTGACTAACATTTAAATTAAATGTTTTATGTTGAATCAAAGCAAGATTGAAATTCATTATTGCTGCTGATAGGAAGTACTAATTACAGGAAATAACCTGCCCTTCCCAGTTCACTGTGAAACTGTGACAATCTATTCTTTGGAGGGGGAAACTGTGGGCCTCAACTCTAGAAGACAAGTTTAGTCATTATTTAATAGCTGGGATTGTGTGTGATTAAAAAAAAATACTTTGCTTTTATTATTCTTACCTTTTATTTTCTTTATTATGGAAACATAAAATTATTCAAAATAGGACTGGTGAGATGGCTCAGCCAGTAACAGCATTTTATGCAAAGCCTTACTGGCTATCTGAGTTTGAGTCCCAGGATCCATCAGTAGAAGAAAAGAAATGACTCCTGACTATAGTTTTAATTTCTAACTTGTGGCTGTGTGGGATTGCCTCTCTCTGTCACCTTTACATGGGAGGGCTTAAGCAACCTAGCTTAGGTCGTGTGTTCCTTAACCCAAACCATCTTCCAGCCTGAATGATTTTGTTTGTTTAATTTAATTTAATTTTTAATTGTTGTCCAGAAATTCAGATCTGTCTCTCCTGTTTCTGTGACATTCCGAACTACACTGTCATGTGAACTATATCATGGGAGCTGGCCTCACAGGCTTCCGTTGTACTCCAGAGGACCGCCCCTGTTTCGCACTTACTGAGCGAAACTTCGCCCTGTGCATGGATGGTCACGGATGTCCTCATGTTGAGCAGTGGAGGTGTTTGATAGTGAGTCTAAACTAGAGTGTGTGCCTTGGTTGGTCTTTGGTGAAAAAGACCTAATTTTATGCCCATGATTTTCCAGAGCACAGAGCTACTGGCACATTTTAGAAGTGTTACTAAGAAGGTACACAATGGTAAGCAGGATCTGCTGGTGGGAAATCAAAATCACAGATTGAATTAAGTTCCTGCTTAATTCTTGGCTAATTGACTAAGAGCCGAGCAGACCAAGTGCCAGCAGAACACAGCCTTGCACATTAAATAAAAGCTATCTGATTGAGGAGGAAAACAGATTAGGGTGGAACCAAGAGTCTTGCTACTGTGTCTGGTTATGCCTGTTTTAGCTGGAAGAAAAATATCTTGAATCTTACAATTTCAGCTAAAACATCAGTGGTATATTTCCTGTGTACTACACTGACACCTGTTTCTCAGACATCCTGCATGGGAAGGCAGAGGTAAAAAAAATAATTATGGTTCCACATTAAGTGGTCTTGGACACTAATCTCAAGATCCTCTCTCCAAAGGATATGACTAGAGAAACGGGATGAGATATAAGTACTAATACAAACATAATGTGTAATAGCTATGAACATTATATGCAAATGTGCCTACCCACATTAGTGAGAACATAATTATATAGAAGATACAAAATATCTTAAAAGCCAGACAATATACTAGAATAGACAGAATCATTTCTTTGGTTGCCATCATTTATAAAAAATTTAGGTAATCAAATTAAGATGCTCTGGAATATAACTTATTAAAAACAAGTTGATCTACCAGACTGACTTAGAATAAAACAGAGCCTGAGAGTTAAAAATAGAAATAAATATATTTAAGGATTAAATGGGCAAAACATATTATGAATATTTTAGCAACTCATTTTTCCTTAGACGCTAGTTTTAAAATTGTAACCAGACATTAGAAATTTAACTAAAGAATTAGAGGCAAGAAGGACTCCCAAGCTAAAATTACACTGTGTAAAGCTTTGACACTATAGATAGGAAGCTATAGATCATCATTTAGGGATGATAGGGGCCATTTATGCATGAACAGAATTTCAGGTGAGAGGCGAAGTTGGAACTGATTCATAAGGAGAGGTGATGGTTACATGGTGACAAAAAGTTTTTACAGCGTTGGGAGGGAAGCATGTTAATGAAAATTATGCTGTGTGAAGGTCATTGCTGAAGGATGTTGAGGTTCATCAAAATCGGAGACGCTAGGGAACTTCATAGTTTATGTCCAAATAGGAGGAAACGCTACCATTTTCCGGTCAGATGTTTAATAGTTAATATGAGCTTCGGTTGGGTGAACGCGGTCTTGCCCCTTCATTGTGTTCAATGTCCCAATTCGGTTCCAGTGAGTACCCTTACAACGGAGAGGCTGACCTCTGATACTCTCAAGGTCAGAAGCATCAGAGCTCAACTGCGCTTTTGTGAAATGTTTACTCTGTTTGTGTTGTTTGTTTCCCATGAAATCTACACACAGCTGGTTCTCTCTCCCTTCTAATGACTAGGACCCCAGGAACCTGATTCCTGGGCCAAGTATCCAGATATAAGAGGCACAGGCCTCAGTATGGCTCCAATGGCAGCATCCATCTGCTCTGCGTTGTCTACTTCTACCCAGATGTACTGTTGGATGTCCTTTGACTCATTTGTGCCTGGGACGTTCCAGTTCCATCTTGAGCCCAGCTTTGACAGTCTGCATCACCTGCTTTTATAACTTTTGTTTGCAGGAGTAAAATAAGATCTCACTGTTTTAAGTGTGTTTCTCAATTGAGGCCGAAAATAAGGCTCAAAGGGTAAAGGTACTTGCCTCCCAGCTTGGAAACTTGACTTTAATACTAGGGCCCCCGAGTGGTGAAGAAAAGATCTACAAGGTGTTCTCTGACCTTCACGTGCATGTTGTACATCATTCCCTACACACACACACACACACACACACACACACACACACACACACAAATAAATAAATAAACGTAAAGTAAACGGATATTTGTCAATGATGGAACATATTTCTACATAGGTACTTTATCAATTAAAACTCAATGCGTGGAAATTAGTGGTTCCCATGTTGCCTGGTTACTCCATCCTTGCTTCATATATTTGAGAGCTGTGATTAGGCAGAAAATTTGAGTTACTAAGTCCAAATCATGATATCTTTCCTTGCAAGTACAAAATACACACAGAAATATCTTACCGGACATTATAAGTACAGAAATACTGTTGAAGCAAAGTTCATTCTAAGTGAGCACTCCTGCCTTCATTGTGCTGAGGCAGAAAGAAATATCCTTACCTGAATACATATGTATATATACATGAAAGTTCCATTGTAATTTCAGGGCTGTAAGAGCAGTTTCTCTTCAATTATTTTATGAGCAAACTCATCAGATAGCTGAGGCTCATGCCTACAAAAGAGTATAAGAGAAACTGAACATTTAATATTCCAGGGGGAAAAAACACTCTAATTATTGCCCAAACCCTTCTCATTTTATTAGGCACAATTCCATTAAATTATGTTCTTCATTCATCATCCCTTTAATGAAAAAATTACATTTAAATACTCGTGTCAAATAGAAACTGATGCAAAATAGATTGGACTACTCTAGGAATCCCGGAAGAGAAATTTAAATCCTATAGTTAATTTATAGGCAATTACAAATTATATTTCCAATGCAAATTGGAACAATGGCTGTGACAGGTTGTGGCGTGGGTATGGGGTGGGGGATGGGAAGGAGTATTGTCTTGTATTACAATGCCTTTGGAAGAAAAGACAGCCAGTTCCCTTCAACAGAAAGGACCAAAAGACTTGAAGTCCATGTGTTCACATGGCAGCTAACAGGGAAGGAGGGGACTTGTATAAAAATAAAAGGAAAAGAAAACCAAAATCAAAATGCCGGTGTCAACAAGGCACCTGGTTGAACCTGTCCCTTTCCTCTGGAGATCCACTGACAGATCCCAGATCCCAGGTCACCTCTCCAGATCACACTCCTGAGTCTGGCTGAGATCGCACTCCAGTCAAACGCAAACTTGTCACCCCTGTGAGGTACCCAGCATGAAACACATTTTGTCACCAGTAAGTATGGCTGTCAGCCCTGAGCAAGCAAGAGGGGGATTGTGAAGTGTGATTTAGGAGAGATTTGCAACACTTGTGTGTATAGAGGGTGTTGAAATCCTTCCCACTAGACCAGTGAGGTGGGGGTGAACTGTAGGGAACGGGACGGAAGCTGGACTGGAAATAGGATTTCACTGTTGTTCCATGAAATATGCCTTACTTTCCTTCTACATAAAACCTCCCTATCCCACCAAGTTAAAACAACATGTCCTATCTCCGTAGAGAAAATTTGGCTTTCTTGAATGCCTATAAACATGCTAACAATAACATATACCTTATAGTATCAGATTTATACATTTCCAAGAATTCCTATCGATTTCTGCCTTTGTAATTATAAAAGGAATAATTTACAGGAATCTTCTTGATGTATTTATCCATTCAAACAGCTATCCTGATTAAGGCTATCATATCATTTATGGAAAATTGAAGTGAAGCCTTTTTAAAGCTACAAAAAGTACTTCAAAACTCTGCCATGTTTCTGAAAGATTAAAGCAAGATTCCATTAAGAAATAGTAGGAGAATGTGAGTGCTTTCTCATGTGTCCCTGCATTTTGCATTGCAAGTAGAAAACATGCCAAGGTGTATTGTGTATTAATCAATCAAAATGCAGAAGTAACAGAGAAATTCACCATAACAACTGAGAATATTCCTTAGGGGAGCTTTCATAGAATTGCCTAGGTGTTGACATAGTAACCCAGCTGTCCAGCTATTGATTTGGGCATAATTATCTGCCGCTTAGTAATTATTTACATATGCATTGGCATCATGTTGAGTTTCTTTTCAGTGGGATTAGGAGCAATGCTGAATATATACTTCTATACTAGGACAGGACAGCACAATGGTTTCCAAAAGTAAGGACCTATTGTGAAGCTTTTTGATGGATTGGAGTTTTTACTCGCTATCACCCTACTCCTGGTCAGGGGAGAGATGGCTATTAGCCAATTTATTTCTCTGTTCTATTTTGCTAACAGCCTGTGGTTATGTATCATATTGCTTTACATATTTGAACTTTCAGCTACTTCCAAGGTCTAAATGCATTCAGGTATGCATTGGGAGAAGAAATGTGTTTTACTTGTGGCTTAGGGAAAAGATGCTCTTTCTTATTAATTGGGGTTTCCTAAAAGAATGGAATGGACAGAATATATATATATATACATATATGTATATATGTATATATATATATATATAAAACAAAGGGATTTATTACATTAGTTTATAAAATAAAATGGTGGTCTATGTGGTTATGGTAGTTTGAATAAGAATGTCCCACATAGGTTTAGTCATTAGAGAGTGGCACTACTTGAGAAGGATTAGGAGGTGTGGCCTTGTTGGAGGAAGTGTGTCAATGGGGGTGGGCTTAAAATTTCTAAAGCCCAAGGCAGACCAAGTGTCTCTTTCTTCCTGCTACCTGGGGATCCATATGTATAGGTTCTCAGCTACCTCTCCAGCTCCCCACCATGTTGATAATAAACTAAACTTCTAAAATTGTAAGCAATCCTCAATTAAATACTTTCTTTTATAAGAGTTACCTTGGTAATGGTATCTCTTCACACAATAGGACACTGACTAAGGCTGTGCTCCGACAATGACTCTCATACACTGGAAAAACAGAGGACCAGGTAGCTGCCCAGTCTATGATGCCGTATGTCTCAGTCTGGCAATGGAGGCCTGGAGGATGCTTGGATTGCTGATGATCTTCAGTCTGCAGTGGTAGGCTGATACTAAATGAAGAATGAGAGCAGCAGCCACAACAAAAGGGTAGATGCACACTGACTAGCAGGAAACAAAGGCAGGTATGCAAACACAGTCTGGTTTTTTATATCTATTTTTGCCACCAGAAGGTGCTGACCACTTCAAGAGAGGACATTTCTTCTTACGTTAGTCCTTCCAGGATATATATACACAGTCCTTCCCAAGGCGCTATCCCTTAAATGATCCCAGATCCAATCAAGTTGACAGTCATAATTGATCATTACATCTTTGGACAAACCTTTATGTGAGAAAGGACACAAAACAAAACAACAAAACAATGAGTGAGATTTTTTTTATAATAATTTATTTTTTATTTCTTCAAGTTACATCTCAATCACAATCCCCTCCCTACTCCCCCCTCCAGTCCCACCCTTCCACTCTCCTACCCTTCAACCCCCCCATCCTCTTCCCTTCTTTTTTTTTTTTTTTTAGTTTAAGGTATTTCTTTTTCCCCCCAACAGCTCTAACTTTCAGTCCAATAAATGGTTCTTTTTCTTATAACTACAAATACAATACAAAACAACAGAAATAAATAGGCCATAATTATAAGAGTTATATGGCTTAGCATATATTCCCAATGTCCAGTCCATATGTATTTGGCACCTGACTTTAACATTCTACTATCTAACCATCTCCATGAGTTTAAAGTTCTATATCTAACTCAGCTTTCATACTAACTTGCCTCACAATTTTAAAAATATCTTCTTAGATCCAGAACACCCTCTTGATTCCTAAACAACTCAAAATTTAACTATGAGACTCTAGCTATCTATTCTTCAACCACCTCAGAGACCTGAGAGGGATAAATTGTTTCTAAAACTAGAAGCTTTAATTAGGGGTTTTGGGACAATATCAAAAGGTAACCTTCCCCTTTTGACTCTCATAGCTTAGTAACCATCTCCCCAAATGACTGAGGCTGTTGGCTCTACACATTTCCTTTCTGTGGTTGAGATATGTGTGTGAACTGTTGAGTGTTAATCTTATCCAAGCTACTGGTGTGAAAACAATTTTTGTGTTTCTTCATCAGCTGATTCTTGTCCATCTGACTAGTGGAATGAAGGATGGCGTATGGGATGCAAGGTCAGGGCTGAAGAGCAATTTAAGGCAGTGAATAAGAGATCTTTCCACTCAGATAGAACTATGAGTTAATAGTCTATACTTGATTTTACACAAAGGACAGTTGGAGTCAAGTTTTCTTGGATAGCTAAAGCTAGTGCATCCTTTGAGGAGAGAAGTTGTGATCATGACAGAAGTTTACTCATGTGCCTACAATGCTTATAATAGGTTGTTTTCTGGAATTTATATATCGTAAAAATATTGCATGTTTCTTCTGATTTCCTTTTGTTTTTTGACACTTCTTTACACTATTGCAAAACTTGATAAGATGCCTCTTTAGTTAATTTTGACATTTCATACAGAACTAAACTTTCAAAAGAGTTGATTCTGGACTTTATTACTTCAGTAGTTAAAAAGTCCTTTGAATACACAATTTTGTTTGAACATTCAAATGCTTATGTTTGAATGGAGTCTGATTTAAACCAAGAGAAATGTTTCTGCATCTTCGTCATAGCTTCCTTTCCAGATCTACTCAGGCCGTGAGAATACAAATTTATTCTGAAATTTTTTTCCACTTGGATCCTATCTCCTTTCACTGATCATTTCTTTAAGATGTCCTTTCTGGAGTGTCTACACATTTTGTTTATAAAAACAGTATTTGTAATATATTGCTGAAAGTAGAGGTGGCCAGAATATTCAAAAGCCATAATGGTCTGAAAATAATGACTTGATAATTACAGAGCTGTGCCCCAAGGCTCCCGAAACCCCTCCCACAGCTGTTCTGCAATAACAGGAAGTTTCCTGCAGATTTCCTGCCTATTAGGCCAGCCTGATCTAAATTCAAACCTCCCTCCACTTCCTTCCTGCATTTCTTATCTCCTTGCAAGTATTTAATTGTAAAACCTGTCATTATCTAGTTAATGGAGACAGTCATTCAAAGTTTATCTTTTGTCTTTTGAACTTGTTTGGATTGGTGTTTTCCAGCATTAATTGAAAACTCCTGGGATTCATAGTCAAGTAATCTTGTGTTCTGTATCTGAGACACTAATTATACCATTTCATGGAGATACTGAACAAAAGCCCTCAGAGTGCTGGGTTTGAGCTTCTCCTTGCCTCTGGTGTGAAAACAATTTTTGTGTTTCTTCATCAGCTGATTCTTGTCCATCTGACTAGTGGAATGAAGGATGGCGGATGGGATACAAGGTTAGGGCTGGAGAGCAATTTAAGGCAGTGAATAAGAGATCTTTCCAATCAGATAGACTCGTAAGAATATTCACTTCACAACTTGTCTCTCTAGCCTTGAACTACCCCATCTGTAAAATGGAATCACAATACTTATATACTGACATGAATTATCCCCTCTCCCCAATTCATGTGTTGAATGTACCTCAGTATATGATTGTTTTGAACCAATGTTTTTTTTACAGACAGCACCAAAGTGAGAGAGATCCTCAGAGTATGTTCTAAACCAATATGATAGGTTTCTTTATAAAGAGAAAATTCAGATGGCTAGAGGATAAATAAATGTCTTGAAGACACTGGAGAAGAATAACAGTATACTAACAAAGAAAAGGAGATCCCAAAGGATATAAAACTTCACAGCCCTCAGAAACAACCGCCATCGTAGGCCTGATATATTAGTCTTGGAAATACAGCCTCCAAAGCTGTGAGAAATATCTGTTGTTTAAGCCATCTGGCCTGTGGTAGTTTGTTGCAGTAGCCTGAGTAAGCTTGTATAGCCTATCTTAAAGTTTTGTTGAAATCATTAGAAACCATTTATGAAGAGCTTATGGTATATAAAGATAGCCAGCATTTGAAAGGATAAAGGAGCGGAAATAATTTTAGAAAGATGTTGCTATTCTTAAGGCCCTATGTAGCATAATGAATAGGGCCTATGTGAGTTATGTGAGTTATGAAGACCATACATGGATGTTTCTTCTTGTTTAAGACCCATGCTGGATCAAATACTATAAGGGTCCCAAAATCACTGAAAGAAAACCCCAGACTCAGATAGTATGCAAAAGCGAAGAGCTTTCATTCTGCCAAAACAATCAGCATGCTGTGGTCAACCATTCATACAAAATGGCGATAACCCCAAGAGAAACTTTCAGGCTCCTTTTAAGGCACTTAGGAGAATTCTAGTTGTCCCTATGTGACCCTCATCAGAATTGGCTGGTATGTGTGATGTAAGAAACCTGAATAATTCTGATTGGTCCTGATCTTGAAGGAGGAAAGATTACCTTATAGTCCCCCCCCCATTTTTTTTTTTAATCCAACGTTAGCCTCTGACCAGACTCAAGATGGAGGCTTTATCTAAAATGGAGTAAGTCAGGTCCTCTCATTCCTCCCTTGAGTAAGGTTACATCTCAAATCCTTGAGTGGGGACTAGGGGTTGATACTGGAACTCTTTGGGTGACATTGCATAAGTGTCTATGAGAGGAGGGGAATGGGCTTTTGTCCCTCAGTAATACAGAGTCCATTCCCTTCAACCCAAGGTTAACCTCCCAGTACCCAGGTGTTGCCAGTACCAAGTCCCACTATCAACAAAGGTGATATAATTTCTAGGGATGGTTGTTCCTTCATAATAGGGAGGCTTTGTATCCAAGCAGAACCAACAGTTAGTAGAAAGTTTGGGCCAGAGCCATTTAATAAATGGCTTGGGGTAGACCCCAAGGCCCAGATTGGGGCTGAAGTTCCTGGCCTGAGGTAGGTAGGATCAATGGATGAGGTCCAAAGTAGCTTGGACCCCTTAGTTTGTTTGGTCCTCTCAGTATGTCTATACTCTTGTAGTGGCTGGAGCAGCAGCTGAGCGCTCGCATCATGAGTCACAAACAGGAGGCAGGAAGTTCACTGGGGATTGTGGGAGGCTTTTGAAGTCTCAAGGCCCTTGTGGCACATCTCTGCCAGGGTCCCATCTCCTCATCTTCCTCAAAACAATACCACCAAAAGGGACCTGATATTCAAACAGATGGGCACCATCTCGCTCAAACCACCACAGACATTTTTTTTAAAGATGACTAACTGTAAGATTCTTTTTTCCTTATTTTTTAACTTCAAAGAATAAATCCTTACATTTCAAAGTTGGATAAAATTACAATTTACAGTAATTACTTTTAAAATGCCTGAATATCTTATTAAAATGTCAGGCTTGGTAAATTTCTTAGTATTGGATATTGGAGTTCATTAGCTACTTTACACTTCACCTGCTTTGATGGGAGCATACTTTATCATGCACTCCTAGGACTCTCCAATTATAGGGGACAAGTGGTGTGATGGTTTGTGCCTACAATCTCAGCACTGGAGAGATGATGGCATCAGGAGTTCAAGGACAGCCTCAGCTATATAGTGAGTTTGAGACAATTCTTAGACTCATGAAACATCTCAAGTATAATACCAATTAAAAAAACACAAACAGCATTAATAATAAAATTATTTATATGGGCCATAATTAGGGGCAGTCTTTAAAGTATGGAGAAGTAGTTTTGTATAACAATGATTAACCTTATATTATATGAATTATATAATTACATATAGTTAAATATTATATTATTATATTATATTAAATATATAGCATATGGTGTGTGTGTGTGTGTGTGTGTGTGTGTGTGTGTGTGTGTGTTTAGAGCTGATACTTTTGCTTATAAAATGTTAATACCCAGCAGGGTGGAAAGATGCCTATTTGATTAGCCAGAAACTCCCAGAAGTTCCCAGGGCTATTCTCAGGTTTAAGAAGAGATAATAAAACTTTTAAGGAGTCTGAGTCTAGCTCCCATGATTCCTTCCTTCCCTGTAGAGCTTCGAAGGCCTCACAAACAAATGGTTTTATAATTTTCACAAATTCCTACCCCCTACCTTTCCTAAATTGTGGTTCTCTACCCTTCTTTTCTGCTTAGAACACTACAGTTGCCCCTGATTGACCTTCAGATAAAGTTTAAATCTTTCTTCCAAATCTTTAAAGGACTTCGGGGTCCTTTGTCCTTCTGTCCTCTGTCTACCTCCAAATATATTTGCTATAGCTCTCCCTTTCTGACGTTCTTCCAGGCAGATAAAAGTACTGTGTGCCAGGCCTTCTTGGGCCTCTGAGGCTTTTCATGTGTTATTGTGCACAAGTTCTGCCATTTCTACAGTCTTATCCTTTAAGTAGTTCCCTCTTGCTCTCCATCAACTCACTGTAGGCTCTGCCTGCTCTGGAACTTGACTCAATGCTCCTTCAAGTAGTTTCTCTACCATCCCAGTTACCCATCCCCAAACTTGTTATTGTAGGAATTAATTATTTCTTTCAGTGGACAGTAAGTGGTTTGTAGGTAGGAAGAGTGTCGAGGGCCAGCTAGGGTAGGTACATAGGGAGATGATAGATAGATAGATAGATAGATAGATAGATAGATAGATAGATAGATAGATGGAATACCTATTTAGTGTCTAAAATATAAAAATTTGAGTAATAAAAGTAAGGAAGGAGAAGAAGAAGAAAAGAGGAAGAGGGGGAAAAAGGGAAGGGGAAAGGGAGGTAGAAAGGGAGAAACATTTGAAAGTACTAGAAGGAGGAAAAGGATGAGAAGCAAGGGGACCTCACACCCTCATGGTTCAACTCACTTCTCTCTCTCACTGCATCTCCATGACAACTCTCAGAAGCAAGAATTACTCCCCTGACTTCCGATGAGGAAAGCAGGTCTCAGGGGATCATCTGCTGTCACAGCTAACCTAGCCAGGAAGACATGGAACTGGAATGTAAAAAGCAATCATGCACACACGCACGCCCGCACATGCAGATGGACACCTATGATCTTGTCCCCTCTCTATTTCCAGCCATCATGGGATGGGGATGTGTATTCGCCACTGTCTTGATGAAGTCAAGCTGAAGCTCCTGTTCATTACCCAATACTTCCCACACTCCAAGGCTGAAATAGTAATCAGCCCTAACCAAACACATTGGCCTGTTTTTGTTAATCACTGCAAACTAGTGGCTGTAACAGAGCTGGCTCATTTGATTGAGGATGCAGAAAATATTGCAGAGTGATGAAAATGCTGAGAATTTCAAAATAAATGCCTTGGAAAACCATTGGTTTGCATTCTTCAAAGGGAATCATTGCTGAATTCATAATGAGTCTGTAATGAATTTCTGCTCTAGTATTGGCTTTGCAGCATCCGGGAAGCAGGAAATGTGTGTGTGTTTGAGTCCCTTGCATCATGGAGTGTCATGTGCATAAGTCCACTTAATTAGAGCCTCTGATGGCATTCATAACAGTGCCAAATGTCACGGATGGCTAATTGCTTACCAATCAAAAGCCCTATTTATGTAAACACCAGGGGCTCACATAGAGGCCTACAGCAGCTTCCTTTTAAGCTAAGACATATATTTGTTATCTTGGGACAATGAAATATTTTCCTATAGAAATCTAAGGGGCATTATGGGAACAGCAAGAAGACTATTTGAAGAAAACAACTCTCATCTGGTTTATAGTCTGCGAACTATAAGAGCTATGTTTTAAATACCAGTTATTAAAGTACACAATAGACTTTCATGGTCATCATATTTGGCTAAAACACAGTACTATCTCCATATCTTGTATCGTCTCTAAGTGTCCTTTGATTTTTGAATGTAGGGTCTCAGCTGAGTAACTTCATGATGCTTTTAATGTAGGCTAAGTTATCAGCTACCCAAAGTAGAGCTTTCACTTCTGAGTTCTTAGTTTGAAGCCCTCTTGATAGCTCCTATCAATACTTATAACTCATTTTAATGAGAGAATTATACCAAGACTCTTTCAATATTTATGTTATTTCCTTTTTAGTAAATATTGGGAAATCTGTCATTTTCTAAATAGCATCCTGGGTAAAAGCAAAAAAAATATCTTACTCTAAGATTTATGTTCATGGGCTGGCTCTCATGAGGAATTTCTCCTTTTAGAAGCATGCTGGCTTTGATCCTATAACAAAATTGCTCTCAAGAAGTAGATAGCTTACTATATGAGGTGAATTAATTTTTACAGTGATGGAAATGAAGTCTTAGAGGGCACCAGGGTATCGTTTAGTACATGGGAAGAGGTAATTTGCTGGAGTGGTTTATTTATTGTCTACTGAGCTGAGCATTGAAGTGAAAAGATGCACACATCCCCTGCTGAGCATGTGTGGAAAGCTGCCTAAGTCATGCACTGAGCTTGAAAACTGAAGGCTCCTTCACAGTCAAAGAAATTGCTTTTGTGGTTTTGTGGTGTGCTGGGTTAAATGTAGAAAGTTAGAACAGGAAGGCCGCCAAACTGTGTCCTTCAGGGATGTCTCTGAATGGTTATTTGTCTTTTCTACCTCCTGGGATTTTATATTTCAGGGTTAAGGAATACCCACTGTTTACTGAGCTAGAAAAGAAGTGAGTTTGTCCTTGTCAGCATTTTGTTACTCTGACAAAGTACCTGAGCTGATCCATTTAGAACAGAAGAAAGATTTGTTTTGGTTCACAGTTTTAGAACATGGTCATTTGGTCCTATTGCTTTTGGATCTATGATGAGGCAGTTCATCGTGGTGAGGAGTGTTCTGCAGATGAAGATGTTCCCCTAAGGACATCAGGGATTAATTCTTCATGAATTTGATGACAGCCATATTCAAAAGAGAGTAATAGATTATCTGAAGTGTCTTATCAGTCCCCATCTAAATGAGGATCATGGATCCCAATGGTAATTTCAACAGATTCCCCACAGCGGAACCTCCACATTCAACCCCACTGTGTGTTGAAACAACGCAAGGGAAGAAAATGTCCTTAAAAGACAGTGAGTGAGAGAGAGAGAGAGAGAGAGAAGAAAAGTAAAGATAGTTATTCATATAGACCCATCTTCCTTGATCCTCAGTGGCACTCAATAAACACACTATGCTAACCACAGACAGAAGCATACATTTCATAATAAAAATCAATTTAAACCTTTAGGTAACTTTATATAATTGAAGATATCCTCAATATACTTTATATGTCTAACCTTCTGTCATTCAGCTCTATTTTGGATGATTTCTAAAAGTTTATAATATTTATATCTCATTAGAACATACATGTGAGCATTTATGGCATGGTACAAACACAGAAGCTGATTATCATCAATAAGAACTATAAAAAGTCTTAGTTTTATAATTCAGCTTTTCTGCAAAATAAACAAAAGAAAAACACGTTTGATATCGTTTCCTGCCAATAGAGGCATACATGGAAACGTATGCTGATATCCTCTTTGGGATGTATGACAGGTGTTTTTGTAATGGGAGTTTCTTTTAAAGAGCCTATCAGAAGTCACAGTATCATGAAAGCCCAGGCTTGCCAATACTTACTCATGACTGAGTGCCATGGTTCTGAGGAAACATTCTTCCAGGGGCAACTACAGCAATGAGTCAATTGACCTCCAGCACGTAGTCAATGTTTTCCTTTTATTTGAGAATAATTAGCATTATATACTGATGCACATTCAAGGATATATGGAAAAAGCAGCAAACAATGAGAGTACTGTTCTTCCCCTAAGGCTCTATTGGCTTTACTGTAAATTTGTCAATATTCTGTGCCGTTTTCATCTATTCAAGCCTTTGTACCAGCAGTTCCTCCAGTGCAATGCTTTTTTCCACTTGTCTTCAGTCTCACTCTCATTTAACAGCTCTTATTTGCTTTCTATGATTTTCCACGCCCCACAAAACAGGCAGAAACGATTTCTTACTCTATTTATGCAAAATTGTTATTACACGTCGAACTATTTCTAATGTAAGTCTTCACGATAGACCATTTTACCTATTGTATAACAGTTCATCTTCCTTCAGAGAAACTTAATAAAGACACAGACTTCCTTAGGAAATTTTTTTTTGCTTGCTTTTATACATGCCTTGTTATTTTTTGATTGAGTATCAGACATTGTATATAGAAGAATACAAAATTGTAAATTAGCTGTGGTTTATCAAACAGAAATGGCCATGTGAATTGTTCATGGAGACCATTATTGTTGGTGGTTGAATCAGTCTAGCTTGTTGCCAGGTTGGGTTTGGATTTTTTTCTCATTAAATTTCTACAGTTGTGGGATGTTTGTGCCTGGCACTTAGACTGTATCTGCAATGCTAAAAGATGATGCCTACTGTTCTTATTCCATCTTTAGATTTCAGCAGCACCTGCATGCTTGTTTTGTTCTTATCCTTATGCTAGAAGTTGATTGCTGGGCTGATAAGATGGTTCAGTGTGGGTTGAAGTAATTGACAGACTGTGTCAGATCCCAAAACCCACAGAGTGAAAGGAGAAAGCCAACCCCTAAAAGTTTTCCCATGATCTCCCCACAGGTGCCATGCCATGCATGTGACTGCATTCATACACTCATGCCATAGAGACAAATTCGTAACAATAGCAAATGCATTCTTTATTTTAAAATCAGTAGAAATTGAGGGCTACTGTTCATTATTATGTCCTGGGCTTATAGTAGTTACTTTTCTCCCTACTGTATCAAATTGCAGAAGGAAGCAACCGAAGGGAGAAGTCCATATTGGCTTATGGTTAGAAGGTACAGTTTATCATGATGAGGATGAAACAGTGGTCTCAGTGCTGACTATAGCAGTGGACAACTTGTGTTGGTCACATCAGACAGAAAACCTAGAGTTGCAATCAGGGTAGACTGTATCTCTCAAAGGTCAGTATCAAACACCATGTCTCCCACCTCAAAGATCCTATAACATCCTAAAACGTCACTGTGAGGTGGAGTCCAAGTATTCAAACACATAAGCTTATGTAGGACCTCTCATATTCAAACCAGAAAAGCTGGCTACTGTCCTGGAAAATTCCCAGTTCTTATGGTCCATCTGCAGTCTTAGGAATGTCCTGCAAACCTCAGCTTTGCAGGTAGGGTTTTACTTTTCTTTTTCTTTTTTTAAAAATAATTTTATTATTTAATATGTATTAGTGTTTTGGTTTATATGAACCTTTGTGTACCACATGCATGCCTGGTACCTGCAGAGACCAGAAGAGGGTATCAGATTCCCCGGAGCTGGAGTTACTGACAGTTGTGAGCTGCCATGTGGGTGCTGGGATTTGAACCTGGGTCTTCTGGAAGAGCAGCCAGTGCTCTTAACTGCTGAGCTGTCTCTCTAGCCCCCAGCAGGTATAGATTTTCAATATTCTCAGTTTTTGCCTTCCCTTGACATTGCCAGCAAACCTTGAGCAGACATGCATTTCCAGTCTTCTTCCAAGCAATGCCATAAGTGTTCTTGGTCTCTCTGCAGGATTTGGGGCTCATGAGTTTCCTTCTCCCTCTGCCCAGAACAAAGGGCTTTTATTTCCACCCTTCCCTTATAATCATTGACTCTTTCATTCTGCCACATAATGAGAATATTTTCAACTTTCCCCTCAACAGCTTATGTCTTCTGCTTTAAGTAAGGGAGCCTCTGGAAAGGTGGAAGAGCCTCAGTGTTCCCCAGGTGACAGTCTATCACTTGATACACCAGGGTCCCATTGTCCCGCCCTTTCTTTTTATTTCAGTTGTGAACATAATGAAACTATAGGTGTGTGACTTCTTCATGCCTGGAACTCCCTAAACTGTCATGCCAGCCCACACTCAGTCTTTAAGAATCATAAGGTGGGTGCTGGAGAGATGGCTCAGTGGTTAAGAGTGCTTGCTCCTCTTGGAGAGAACCTGAGTTCCCAGCATACATATTGGGCAGCTTACAACCACTTGTAATTCCTGCACCGGGGGATATGGTGCCCTCTTCTGGACTCTACAGCTGGAAGCAAACACACACACACAGCATTCATTCATAGACATACACATATAAATAAATTAAAAATAATTTTAAAACAATCATAAAATGTATACTTCTTTCTTTTTCTAAGGCAAAATCATCAAGGGAAGAACTCTTTGTATATCTGTATCTGTGATGGTTTCCGACTGAAGTGTTCCCACAGGCTTCTGTTTTGAATGCTTGGTGCTGTTTTGAAGGCTACAGAGGCTTTCAGAGGCAGATCCTGAGTAGTGGAAGAAAGTCATTAAGACTGGGCCTGGGAAGGTCGTAGCTACCTCTTCATGTACTTGAACCCATCTCTTCAACATATCTCCACAGGTTCCTCCAGGAGAGAGATGGCCAGGCAAAATTCTTTCTACTGTCTTGACTTATTTTCCCGGACTCATTAAATACAGAGTATTTGAAATTTTAATCAGTGATTAGTCCTGTCCTTGTGGAGAAAAGACTTTACCACAAATCAACATATTGGATATTTTGAAGGAGCATCTGAGCCATTCTTTTATACTGTTGCCTGAAATAAAATTAAGGTAAACACTTAGGATGATTTATGACAAGAATACTATTGAACTCTCTCTCTCTCTCTCTCTCTCTCTCTCTCTCTCTCTCTCTTTGGTCACTAGTAAAGAGAAGAAATTTATCATTAAGTATGCACCATTGAGGCAGTCACCTTACCCTCCCTTCCTGTGCAGATGCTGCAGTCATGGTTCAGGGTCCCCAAATTGTCCTCCCTGTTCGCCTGGCTGTTAGCAGCAATGGGGGAGGGGAAGAGGCTATTTGCAGTGCTGAAAAAAATCAATTTTCATCTTCAAAAGATGAAACTACCAAGCAAGATATTGACTTAGAAATAAAGTGTTTCTTAAAGACTTCCCATATCCTATAAATGTCAGACCCAAACCTAAGAGTTTGATGATTTAAAGTTTATTGCTAATTTTGGACAAACATGCATATAACCCTGCCTCAAGAAAGAATTGGCTTAATCTACGTTCCTCCCAGAGAGAGCATCTTGCTATTATACACAAACTACTATCAGAGCCTTCCAAAACCTGCCATATTTTTACTGACAGACACAACTTGACCTCCATCTATTTAGTTTTCCCTCTACAGTTTGTCTTCTTTGTCCCATAGATAAATCATTGCCAAAACTTCAGGATAAATTGCACAAAAAATTTGGCCTGCTTTTAAATGGTACTTTTCTATGCACAGTGGCTATAGGTGTCTAGAATTTAATAAGGGGCTGGTTGGAGGGGATTATAGGTTCTCTTCTGACTTCAAAGGCTCAGTGGAGGTTAAACTCCTATGCTATTCTTTATCCAAATATATAAAGCAGAAGTGAACCAAGCAGAGACTACAGCAGCCACAAATCCATCTCCAGGTGCTTGGAGGTGTGGAGTAGCCATCTCTGCCATCCCTAAGCAGAACTGCCCGTGGGAGGAGTGGAAGGAAAACAAGGGAGACCTGTCTCCTGGTTCTTCACTGTCTTTGTCCTCACTAAAAGCATACACTTGGATGCTGATTTGGGGAGAAGAAGGAAAGACAGCAAAAGAAAGAAAATGCTGTGAAAGGCCACAATTAGTTTTTTAGTTAGTTGTTGTTAAGGGACTCAGCATTGCCTGAAATGTAATCAGACTAAGCTTTTAGGTAGGTGCAGATGTAAGTTGTCTTACACTGTTGACTCGTCAACTAGATCTAGGGAGGAAAACGCACTGGCTGCAGAAAATGTAAAGGCCCCATTTTAGTATATATTATGTGTGAGATTTACAACCCTTCTATGTATAGGGGGAAAACAAAACCCATTTGCCAGAATCCATATGAAATAAAGAAATAAAATGGGAAATAACCAGAAGTAAACATCTTCTGTCTCCTAAACACCACCTATCCCTGTTTGTTCCCAGCTTCTACCCACGTTTCCTATGTAGCAATTGTCTCTTATATGGACTACCAAAGGAATAGCAGATAAACTATAGTCATATAATTGCCCAGTACATGTAAGTGTTCTCTTTGTGCCACCCATGTCATATCCAACTTACATTTATTATTGATTTCTTATAATAACCCAGCCAAAAAAATTATTTTAGCCTCTTTTTCTCTTTGTTTAATCTAAAGCTCATGGAGAGCTAGCTGCAATCCTTTTCATACAAAGCTGTAGAGCCTGACTGGTTTCCTTGGCTCCTGAACTCCATCCACCCATACCTCTTACTTGGATCTGGTATAGGCATTACAGGCCTTGCATACTGAAATTGAATCTTGACAGTGTTCTAGTCAAAGCTATGTTTCTCTGGGCACACCCCTCACCTTCTGCTTGACTAGGAACCCTCATCTAGAGCAGGGAAAGTTGGGTTCCAATCTTGTATTGTCATATCAAGGATGCAAAGAGATGGGTGGGATGCTTAGCCACATGGCTTCCTGCAGCCACTACCTAAGAGCTCTGCTATTCTCAACATTCACAATTTTCAAAACTACCTACTTCTCTCTATATATCATTTCACTTAGACTTTGTTCATAGATTCAACCTAAAGCTTACCTGTATCAAGCTCTCTCTTGACATAAGGACAGAGTAGTATTCCTAGAATTCAGAAGGGAATGTGTGTGTGTATGTGTGTGTGTGTGCGTGCACACACATACATGAATACTCATATACATGTTTATGTATGTACATGTATCTACTTTTGACTGCCTCAATTAATGAAGGAGTCATCTGTGTTCCCATATCCAAATCATCAGGAACAAATTTGAAGAGAATAGGTGGTAATTAAAAAAAAAAACACCAATTGATCCCATCCAAATGTATGACAGGGAACCAGTTCAGGAATGGCAAACTGGTAAGAAGAAGATCCTAGCATTTGCCTCAACTTTTATTTCTGAGCTGCATTGATGGGGAGTCTGCTAGGAGAGTAGAAGGCTGCTTCTTTGCACCAATATTCTACTCCGTATATGAAGATTAATGGCGGAGTTAGCTCAGCATCATTTGCACCATGAAGGAGTTAATAATTCTGACCATGAATAGCAACCACACTATCATCGCAAAATCAGGGATAGCCAGTCAGTCATCCTGCATGCCAGATACGAAGAAAATAATATATGCATTCAGGTGAAGGGAGGGGACGGTGACAGTGTTCTGTTTGGTATGGTAAGCAGCCATACCTATGTTTTGTTTAAAGATAAGTACAGAAGATGTTCCTTACAATAATGACCACAGAGAGCTCTAACAGTCTGCTAGAGCTGTGATGACAAAACATCACTGGCAGGAGCGACTGGACCATTGTTGTTTATTTTCTCACAGTCCTGGTGGATATACTGATGTTTCTGGGGGTCTGATTTCTCCTGAGCCCTCTCTCCTTTGGTTACATATGACATCCAATTCTCTGTGTCCCACCGGGAGTTTTATATTTTCTTTCCTCTACAAGACACCAGTCTTTTGGGCTTAAGAATATTCCCTTGTTATATTATTCAACCTTAATTCTCTCTTTAAAAGCCCAGCTGCAAAAACAGCTACAGAGACAGAACTTCAGCATTTGGATTTTGGGAAAACAAAAGTCAGTTCATATCAAGGACCAAATCCTCCACGATTTTACTGCTGTCTACTACAAACTGATCTGGATAAATATTCTGTTTAAAAGTGTCCTGGTAGAGAAGACTTTTTTCCATTTCAGTCATTTATGGGCTGCCCTGCATGAGCCAGGACTTGATTGGGGTACAGAAGATGTATGTTAAACAAAGTACTTTCAATTCTGCTTTTCTTGGATCCTGACATGTAACTGGGAAACACAAACTACAGAAGATAGTAGAGTAGATTATGTGGTGATTGTGTTGAGGAGTAAGAAGTAGGCGGAGTTAGAAAAGGCATGGAGTTTAATAGAAGAGAAAATACTTGAGACAGTTCACTGGAAGATCTAGGAAGTGAAACTGAACCACGTGGGCAGCTGGGCAACCAGCATTCCAATCAGGACAACAGCAAGTCACCAGATAGGAGGACTCTGCTGTGTTAAAGGACTAGCAAGGAAACCAGCCTGACCAGGACAGAGTGGGTGAGAGGGAGAGAAGAGGATGTCAGGACAGGCTCTCCAACTCATGCTAAGGGATTTGGCTTTTCCTCTCAAGATGATTTGTCCAACACATGACACACAGACCATGTGCAGCCCAGGACATTTGTGGATGTGGCATAATCAACCACTTAAAACACTATGTGGGTTTGTGTTTCCCCCTCCTCCTTTTCTTCTTCCTCCCCTCCTCTTCTTATTTTAATTAAATTATGTGGTTCTTAGGCATAGCTTTGCAGATTGGTTCAACTGGACCACTGTCATTTATTTTCCTAGTCCTAGTGGCTGCTGGTCTGGGCTGAAGGTGCAAGGACATCTGCTCTCTCCTGAGGCCTCTATCCTTTCTTTGCATATGGCATTCCACTTAGTGTCCCCACTTAAACTTTTGTCTGTGTCCTTCTTTTTTTTTTTAATAATTTATTTTTTATTTCTTCAAGTTACATCTCAATCACAATCCCCTCCCTACTCCCCCCTCCAGTCCCACCCTTCCACCCTCCTCCCCCTCAACCTGCCCATCCTCTTCCCTTCCTTTTTTTTTTGTTTAAGGTATTTCTTTTTTCCCCCAACAGCTCTAACTTTCAGTTCAAAAAATGGTTCTTTTTCTTATAAATATAAATACAATACAAAACAACAGAAATAAATAGGCCACAATTATAAGAGTTATATGGCTTAGCATACATTCCCAATGTCCAGTCCATATGTAATTGGCACCTGACTTTAACATTCTACTATCTAACCATCTCCATGAGTTTAAAGTTCTATATCTAACTCAGATTTCATACTAACTTGCCTCATAATTTTAAAAATATCTTCTTAGATCCAGAACACCCTCTTGATTCCTAAACAACTCAAAATTTAACTATGAGACTCTAGCTATCTCCTCCAGTAAAGTAGGTTATGGGTACTTAAATTCTGGATAGGTTTTTAAGGTGGGACCAAATGATAGAAATCAGGATGCTCTGAGGTTTATGTTTGAACCACTGCATAGAGAGGTGGTTTTCAAGGCTTTTTTATTATTATTATTGTTTTGAGTCATGCTGCATTGACTAGTTTAGCCTTGGAATATGGGGGAGCCATATAGATACCTTTATGGATGATATGCAAACCCTTGAGACAGGACAGAATTCCAAAGGACACACAGACACAGGAAAGAGATGAGATCTAAGAACTGAGCCATCAGAGACAGTCTAATGTCAGAGGAGACAGACCCAAAGAAAAAACTGACAGGAGAAACCAGTGGCTGTGAGCATGGCCACCTACCAAAGGGGAGACAAGGTTTTAAGAAGGGCAGGGAACCTCACATGTAGTACCACATCAATGAACCGAGGGCTCTGAATTCATCCTTGGTGCCAGCAATGTGTGGAGCCTGGTGATTTGAGTTTTAATGAAGATGAAGATAGTTGCAGAAAACTATTTGGGATGGATTTGAGAGAGATAGGCCGAGACAGAGACAGAGAAAGGCAACACTGAATATGTACTACATTGACAAGTCATTTTATAGCAATGGGGAAGAGGGAGGAACTGGGTTCATTATTTGGGAGTGTTATTCCATGAGCTCAGGTTGCTTTGAGCTGTGTGTGGGCGCTGCCTGTCTAGAAAGGAGGCAACAATCATAAGGTATAAACATCAAGCATCTTGTCTGTGGTGGACATGGCTCTTTCAAGCCTTTTCAAGACTCTTCCTACTCTGAGGAACACCTGTATCCCCATTTTAGAGATGCATAAACAAAGACACAAGAAAGAAAAATATGCTGTTCATCACATACCCCAGAAGCAAGGAAACTAGGCTAGGATTCAGACCTAAGGCTTCAGCATCCGCACTCTGGTATCTTTGTACATAGATCTCTGTTTTATGTCACGATTTAATGTTAAAAATGCCGCTGGAAAGTGAATGTCATAGGTGAGTCAGGAGAACTTAGAACGGAAGTTTAATATTTCCAAAAATGCTACTGTGGTCATTCTCCTGACCCAGAGAAGAATGCTCCTGAGCAGCTGGGATGGAAGACACAAACCTTTTCTTTTATGCTTAGCGAAACAATGTTACAAAATGCTCTGTAGGAATGCTGGTGATTTTTACTTCCTTTCTTCTTCATTCTATTTCCTCTGCTGTCCTGAACTCTGCCTTAGCTGCATGGTGTATAATGCAAAATTAGAATTTATGCTTTCTTTCTGTCTCTATCGAAAAAAGTAAAAATTCATATATAATATCCTAATGTACTTATTTACTTCCTCTTCGCTCTGTTCTCCTTCCCTTCCTTCTCTTTTTCCCTCCCTCCCTCTGTCCCTCTCTCTATCCCTTTGCTTTTCTTCCTTCTTTCCCTCTTCCTTCTCTCCCTCGTTCCCTCCCTCTTCTCTCCCTTTCCTTCCTTCCTTCTTTCCTTTTTGCTCTTTCATTACAGCTCCAATACTGTAACAATCAGAAGAGTTTAAAAGGCCTTGTTCTCATTGCTTCATTTCGTGTGAATGCTCTGCCAAAGCGTAGCATGATAACAAGTCAGACCCGTGACCTTGAACTTAAACATGTAACTACACAGAGAACATCTGCCAGGGCGTTTAATTTCCTTTTTAAGTTCTAAGGTTTTGGACCTAGAAAACAAGACTTTTGGGGATGTGAAAACTCACACAGCCAAATGCTTTGTGGACAAAAGAGTTTCTTTTTTTTTTTCAATTAAAATGAAAAATCATGAAATATTACTATTAAATAGAGAACTGATGAAAAGCAATTATTGCCATGCAGTGTGTTTTAGAGCAGATTGGGACCATCAGCCCATAATTTGCTGTGTAATTGAGCTGCTAGCTCATCTGGGCAGTCCTGTGACCCTTGAGTTATTAGTGATTGCAATCATAGTCTCCTAATCAGACATCCTAAAGGGAGCAGTCATGAACGTCTTCCCCACGCAGGCAAGGCTTGCCAGCCAGTTGTGCGATCCCCCTCACGCATGATTGCTATGAGTTAGTGTTTCAGGTTTGTTAAGACTTCTCTAATCAAATTAAATCAAACATGGAAGTTGAAACAGGGGAGTCCACAATACCGTACCCAGAAAGTGGCAGCCGTTCTTAAAGTGCTGTCACTTTGTATGAAGCTCGAATATTTGCAGAAAGCAACCAACAGAATTCTGTTAAGGTGCCAGCTTGGTTGCTTACAGGGTCTCAAGTGAGGAGACTGGGGCATTGTATCTAACTCACTTAGAAGGAATGAATATGACATTATTTCAGATTTATTTCTGGTAGAATAGATCTTGTTTTCCCCAGTATCATAATATTTCTTGCAAAGGTATTTGTTTGGGGAATCTTCTTAAGAGAGCTCTGGTGCTGGTATAAAAAGGAAAATATCTTCCCTTTCCCCTCTGCTTGCAATCAGCTTTTCTCTGCAGAATCAGCGAAGTCATTTATATGGATATGCACCTGTTGTTGGAAGCAGTGTTTTAAATCAGATATAGAGATGAAATTTAAGGTACAAATGAATTACACTTTAAACGAAACCCAGAGCTGGCTCTAATTTATAATTTAACAGGGTGGTTTTCTTGAAACACACTAGCCCTGTTAGCTCTTTCATTCATTAAAGAGGGCCGCAATGTTCCTGGGTACTTGTGTGTATTTCTTTAGATGTCAGCTGCTTGTATCTCATTCATGACTAGATCTATGGGGCTATCTCTATTCTAATGTTTCCAGGTTTGGTTTTCTTAATACTCAAAGTGAACCTACTCAAAAATGAAAAGTATTCTGTGCTTAAAAACGTTAACAAATTTACACTTTTCTTGGATTAAGTACATTGTTACAAAGCCATTAATTTATTATAATATCATAGAGATTAAAAAGATGTCAGTGATTAAGCCAAGTGCTGTGTGTGTGTGTGTGTGTGTGTGTGTGTGTGTGTGTTTATGGTATGTGCATGTGTGTGTGAGTGAAATTCCACATGCATGGGTGTGTGGAAGCTAGCGTCAACTGTGTTCTCCTATGGCTCACTCTCTTTTCCTTTTGAGACGGGGTCTCTCAATGAACTTGGAGCCAGACATTTTGGCTAGACTGATTGATTATCCAGCAAGATCGTGGGATCTCCCAGTCTTTTCTCCCTTACCCCAGCTCTAAGCTTCAGATATGTGCTGCTCCTTCCTATCTTGTGAGTGCTGCAGAACTCAATCCGCATGCCTACACAGCGAGCATTTTCCTCACTGGGACATATCCCTGCCAGTATTTTAGTTGGATTTTGCATAGGTGTAATTCTTAAATCATCAATATCAGTTTTTGTGTTGTCACCCTTCTCTTTTTGCTTAGAACGATGGGTTTTAGGTAACTCTTGTGCAGAGTGTATGCATTCGCTGCGGTGTGGGGCCTGGGGAGTCCAGCGCTGTAATAACTGGCCCAAGATCACCATTCTCACTTCACCTTGGCCTTTCACACTTCAGTGGTCAGAATGATTTTCTAGTCACTCCAGTCAGGACTTGAATCTGAGAACAGTCTCAGGGGTGGCAAGTCAGAGGTTAATCCACTTAGCCAGCCAGGTCTCCAGGTAGAACTCTGATCACCCCTGCAATGATGGCATACTCTCCTGCTTTATCCAAGGTCCCACTAGACTCCATGTTCTGTCGACACTCCCATTATGAGTCATGTTTTCTAGGATTTAAAATTATGGAAATTCTTCAGGCAGAAAATAGACATAAAAAGTTATTATGGGGAAGCTTTATGAGAAAAAGTTCTCAAGTGAGCTGCTAAGATTTTTCACAGTCTGAACACCTCCCCTGAACAATATGTGTGGGGGCGAAGGACAGGTTGTTCCCTTGGACAATGTTAATTCAGTTAGTCTCTAGTTCCTTGGCATTTGAACTTATACATGCTCTATTTTCACAATCTAAAATGTAAAGGGTCAGAAACCAGGCAAAGTGAAGCATTTTAATCGTGTGGTGTGGCAAAAATGGTACTGATTCCCTTCTGAGATAAACAGGAATAGCCAGAAGCCCAGTAGGTTCAGTGAGAATTTCCTTTTGTAAGATCTTAGAGACACTCTCTTCCTTTCAGTACACTCTTTAACATATCACATTTTTGGTGAAATTATATTATCATTATCATTATTATTATTGGTTTTTTGAGACAGGGCTTCTCTGTGTATCCTTGGCTACCCTGGACTCACTCTTTAGACCAGACTGGCCTTGAACTCAGAGGTCCACCTGCCTCTGCCTCCTAAAGGCATGTATCACCACTGCCCAGCTGGCAAAAATTATTATGATTTTGTTTTTGAAGAAATGATTACTGAAGGGATGACATAGTAAGGACTGAGTTTCAGATTCCACTAGAACTGGTTTATTTTCCCTTTAGTTTCCAAAAGACCCTCAGCAGTTCTCAACCTGTGGGTCGTGACACCATTGGGGTCAAATGACCCTTCCACAGGGGTCACATATCAGATATTCTGCATATCAGATATTTACATTATGATTCATAGAAGTAGCAAAATTACAGTTATGAAATAATTTTATGGTTGGGGCTCATCACAACATGAGGAACTGTATTAAAGGGTTTCAGCATTTGGAAGATTGAAGACCACTGCCTAACCCTGATGGAGGTAATCAGGGAACAGCCATGATGGTTTTCTGCTTCTCTTTGTGAAGATAACAACTTTGTGTGTCTCTACATTGTATATTAAAAGGTAGAAGGTAAACACAACTGTCTAAATAATTAAAGCCAGAACTCCCATTATAGGCATTCTGTAACTGGTTTTAAATAGATGAAAAATGAAAGTTAATGAGCATTATTCTAAGGTAAGGCATGCAGGTAGACATACCTACTCTATGCTTTCTGCAAGGTATTAACTCTCTTAATTTCATCACGGTGTGGTATTGGCTGCCAAAATGATATATGTGCCTAATATGTTCCTCCCAAATCACATGATTTTTTAAAAACAGCACAATTGAAAGAGAGACAATTATATGAAAAGCATTTATCGACAGGGAGGTAGGCCAGAAGAGCTGATTAAGCATTTCTTAACTGAAAGCCCATTGTTGGCTGAGGGATTCCACTCTTCTTTAAGCCTATTGTTTGCGGAGGGATTCCATTCTTCTTTTTCTTGGTTTCAATTACTCCCAGTTGATGAATTGTGATCAATACTCCCTTATTGGTCTGATAATTAGCAGATGATGGCCTGTCTGAATGAACAGTAAATGGTTGGTGCTAATTAATGCTTGTTTTGATTACTTGATATTTAGTTGTCAAAGGCAGCTGTTGTAATGGCATAGAATGTGAGAAGAAGGTTCTTTTTGTTGTTGTAGCTTTTGATTGATATAAAAAAATAACTTCTCCCCCCACTCCGTGACATGATGCCTGATTTCTTTTAGTGTTCACTGTCCTGCGACTTCAGGACAGAGAGCTCAACTAGGATCTTTGAAAGTGTCTAATGTCTAGTGAGAAAGGCTGGCCATGCACTCTAAGTGGAAATGTTATTTTTTCATTATTATATCTTTTTCCCCAACACCTCCCACTTTTAATCCAATAAAAAGCTCTTTTTCTTATAACAATAACTACAATACAAAACAATAAGAACAATTAGGAAACAATTATGAAAACTATAAGGTATGACAGACATTCCCAATGTCCAGTCCGTATGTATTTGTCAACTAATAAGAATATTCTCTTATCTATCTATCTCAATGAGTTTAAAGTCCTATATCTAACTCAAAAAAAGCAACCCAAAACAAAACAAAAATACCCTCAGTGCTAAATGTGACAATGGATACATCATTGGTTCAGTTAAAAATTAGAGAATACATAAAGCTTTAAAAATATCAGAAATATAATCCAGTTTTTTTTTTATTTCTTCAAGTTACATCTCAATCACAATCCCCTCCCTACTTCCCCCTCCAATCCCACCCTCCCACCCTCTTCCCCCTCCTACCCCCATCTGCTTCCTTTTTTATTTTTAAGTTTAAGGTATATCTTTTTCCCCCCAACAACTCCCTATTTCAGTCCAACAAATGGCTCTTATAACAACAAATACAATACAAAACAACAAAAATAATTAGGCCACAATTATGAAAATTATAAGGCTTAGCATATATTCCCAATGTCCAGTCCATACGTATTTGGCAACTGACTTTAACATTCTACTATCCAACCATCTCCATGAATTTAAAGTTCTATATTCATCTCAGCTTCCATCCTAACTTGCATCACCATCTTGAAAATATCTTCTTAGATCCAGAACACGCTCTTAATATATTTTAACATTTAGGAAAAATAATGTCCTCCATTCAACAGGAGCTTCCTTGGGTTTTCAAGGTGTGTGATTATCTACAGCATAGTCCAGTGAGTCACCATTGGAGACCTGATGTATTTTGTAGAAAGACCAGGTAGCAGATTCTTCCTTCAACCGCCAATACCCTGATCTGTTTTTCTAATGTTCTTGTGTGTCTTCTGAGTGGAAAGTGTGCAGACACTGGATTTAGGTGGGGCTGGCTTTGCCTCGTGACTTTAAAGCCTCCTCCCTTCCAGCACAATCTTGGGATTCATACTGAAATTAATTCCCTCATCTGTGAAACGACGATTGCTGCATTTTAACAAGTGCATGGCTGTAAAGATTGAGTCTCCTGTTACAAAATTGCCACCTAATTCTCTTAGCCTCTAGAAGGAAGTTTGTTCCCTTCAAATCCAGGCAATGCCACCTAGAAGCAGGGACACATTGGGAGGTTAGGTAACACCCAAGCCTCTTGTTTTCTTCATCAGCGCATCAGTCAGATGAGGACACCACTCCTGTCACTTCCTGCAGGGTTGTGTAAGAAGAGTTGATGGATGCACACTGCTGATTAGAATAAGGTCTGGTGCACTATACATGTTGTATGTGAAACTTTTGTGACTATTAATATAATGGTGAATGCTAAGTAATTTAGTCAGTCATTTTACATGGATTTACTTCATTCATTTAGGATATTGGCAGATGATATTAGCACAATATCACCTCCTTAACTTGATCTGAGTATCTGAAATGCCATCAGTGATGGGGAAAATTCTTGTTTCCATGGTGATAGGGTCTACACAGTTTGTACTTGGACTGCTACTGAATTCAGAGAAACTCAAAAGAGGCAGCACTTGGAATGGTGGGCAGAGTGGCAGAAGGATTGATGTGTACACATGTGGGTTAGCGATATGCCATTTCATAGTACTCATATCTTAAGGATAATAGCTCACAAGGCCCCTTCAGACAGAAAACTGAAATTTTCTTATTTTGACCAAAGTAAGCCCAAGGATTTAAAACCTAATCTTTAGGAAAGTGTCGTAGTATGTAAGTTTGAAGCTAGTTTCCTGCCACCCATTATATCTCATTTCCGTTCTTAATTCATGATGTCCTCGCTGAATATGCAAATTTCAATCCAGAATCTGCCTTTAAACTCATTGATTTTATATTGCTAATGGATTTAAAGCCAGATGTGTTTAAAAGTCTTTGTATTTATTAACGTTAAAATATATGCCAGATTTTTTTGAATTTTAAACTATTCCACACGAATACTTTAATTTTTTTAAGAAGACAAATATTTCAATAAATTAAAATATTAAATTTCTCAGAGAGTTAACCTTGGAACATGTGTGTATTGCAGGTACTGCGTTCTGGTGGGATGTCATCTGTCACATGTATACTACCATGCTTAGCATACATCATATAGTAATTAATGATATTCTTTTTAAAGTCATTGTCTTGTACTTGGCTTCTCCCCATCCTTGAGGGGCTAGTATTCCTAGTTTCTCCTTACATTGTGATTCCTTTTTTTTTTTTCAGTATGATTTCAGTGACAACACTTAATTAAAATTCATCTTCTCTGTCTACACTCCAGGTATTATTATGTAAGCTCCCTTCAAGAAGTAGTCTGCACGCTGGTTATTGGCGCTGGGAATTTAATCATCTCCATCCGATGCTATAGCAGGGTGACTATAAGAAGATGTATTGACATTTCTCTGGGATACTTTGCTTCATCTTGGGTTGTTTTGCTGGAATGCTGAAGGTGATGTTTGTATTACAGCACTTTAAAAAAACACAAAATAAAACAATTATTCTTTTTAGGGCAATGATAAATTTAGGCTTCCTGTTTCAGTGAATGTCTGTTCAATCTTATTTTTTTTTTAAATAAAGGCAGTTCTAGAGAAGAGTCTTAAATAACCCCAAGGTATAGTTTGGGGTGGAAACAAAGATGGCCCTGGAATTAAAGCAAAATTCTATGTGTCTCTTAACTGGAATAGAGTAGAGTGTTTACAAACAGAATTTCCCCCACCCAGTCCTTCCCACATTGTAGGCTACATCTTCAGATTCCATATGGTGCCCATGTTATCCAGATACTAATAAATATAGATTCATGTTTCATGTAAGTAGTGGTCAGAGTTAGTTGTCAATTTGTCAGAATTTAGAACCACCTGGGAAATAGGACTCTGGTATTCTTGATAAAGTTGATATAAGAATTCCTTTCTTTCAGAAACATTGTATTAGACTATTTATTTGGTAGAATGGGGGAAATCACAGATAGTGTATGGAGGTCAGAGTATAACTTGTGGGAGTTTGTTCTCGCTTTCCACATGGGATTCGCAGGGATCAAAGTCAGGTCATCACACCTGGCGGCATGCTTCTTTACCTGCTGAGCCATATTACCTGACTAGGGAGACACATCTGAATTGTAGATGGTACCATTCCTTCTGTAAGAGATCCTGGACTGTATGAAATGGAGGGAGAGAATTGGTTAGCAGTGTACATTTGTTTCCTGATTGTATTTATGATGTGATCAGACACTTGAAACTCCTGCTACCTTCGTCTTCCCCCAAACAACAAACTATACCTTGAACAGTTGAGAAAAAATAAACCTTTCTCCCTCAAGTTGTGTTCTTCAGAGCATTTTGTCACTGAAACAGGGAAAGAAGCTCAGAAAATAAACAACCTAGATATCCAATATTTCTAAACTAGAGAAAGTAAAATATGGGAATAGAAATCATATAGATAAAAATTGTAAAAACAAAGGAGAATAGATATAATACCATTTGAGATTTTACTGCAAACTTTTCACATCTTCTATGTAGGAAGGAATGGTGTCCTTATGAGCATTTCTCTACAGCAGAGAATGGAACAATATACGCAAGGGGTTGAACTTCAAGTCTATAGGGAAGTATGACAGACAGGTACTAAAGGCATCCTTATGGGCCAGAGCTGGTAGAAGCTCTGATGTCTAAAGACAGTCAGTGGTCTAGGTGTTTGTACATGAAACAACTTGATTTTAAGTCTCTGGGGCACCATTGGAAACCTTTTCTTTTGCACACTTTGATTAAACATATCACTTTTTCAACACACAGGCTGGCTACAGGCTGTGGCCACCTGCCAGGGTAAGACTCAGGAGAATGATACAATCAGCATGTGGGCTCCGAGAAAATACCTCACAGGAAACTATAATCTGCACTGGCTTCTTGGGGAGGGAACATGACCATTGAAAAGCTCAGGAGATTCAGATTAGTGCCTGAGGAGGGAAGGTGCCATGATTCTCTTCATCTGTGGTGGAGTTTCTAGTCTGTTTTTCTTGTCCCTAGTGCTACCATCCAGAGCCTACATGTCCCCCTAAAGTAAAGTCCATGTGGCTTAATCCACATTCTTGGGAAGTTGGGGAAAGCAATGGATAGAAGCTAGTGGGAGGTCCTGAGTTTTAAAATTAGCTTTTAAATGTGTTTAGTTTTTAAAATGAGAGATTTGCTTCTTCAGTTCCAATATTCATCATGGAATGAACTTTCTGGGGTTAGATTCTGTTTTAAGAGAGAAGGCTGATCATGAGTGGGGTGAATTGAATAGCTATGGCCCAGTACACTCATGTGTCTGAACGCTTGGCCCACAGGGAATGGCACTGTTAGGAGGTGTGGCCTTGTAGGAGGAGGTGCATCAGTGTGGAGGCAGGCTTTGAGTTTTTGTATATGCTCAAGCTATGACAAGTGTGACACACGTTCTCCTGCTGCTGCCTTTGTATCAAGATGTGGAACTCTCAGCTCCTTCTCCAGCACCATGTCTGCCTGGACATGCTTCCCATTATGATGATAACAGACTAAACCTCTGAAACTGTAAGCTATCCTCAATTAAATGTTTTCTTTTATAAGAGTTGCCTTAGTCATGGTGTCTTGCCACAGCAATAAAGCTCAAACTAAGACAATGAGTTATTTTTATTGCAAGATATATTATCTTAGTCAATTTGGAATTGTTGTAACAAGGTATCTGGTACTAGATATTTTATGAATAAATTAGGCTTATTTAGGTCACAGGGAATGAGATGAGAGTTTTTGGGGTGCTACAAATCACCTTGGAACCATGGGACATACAGAGATTAGATTTTGCAGAGGGCAAGCGATAGACAACTTGTTTCCAAGCCAGGAAACTCCTAGTAGAAACATTTTTCTTTGCAGAGACTTGGCTAACTGCACAAAGTCCCCAAAGCTAGTGAGATATGTTGAGTCCTTTGATCATCCACCCTCTCCCAGAATATTTTTGTTCTTTGTTTCTTAGGATGTTGGCTAGAATCGCACAAACTATGACAACATATCTAAGTTAATCAACTTAAAAAGAGGGGAGATTTGTTTTGGCTCACAGTTTCAGAGATTGCAGCCCATGGTTATTTGGTCTGGTTGTTTTAAGCCCATGGCTGGTGCAAGAGCACAGTGATGAGATCACACAGTGGAGAGGCCAAACAGAGAGAGACAGATTCAGGCATAGAGAGAGAGACAGAGCAGGGAGACAGAGACATACCAAGGCCCTAACATCCCCTTCTAGGCATACTTCCAATGACCTCACTTCCTTCCATGAGGCTCTACCCCCGAAAGGTTCTCCCACCTATTGATAGCCCCTACAGGATTGTAACCAACCCCTAAACACATAGATCTTTAGGGAACATTTCAGATTCTAACTATTACAGGGTTCTTAGTAAGTTTAAAAAGTCATTCACTAGATATGTTTCAGTGTTCTTTTCTGTTTTCTATTTGTTCTCAGAGATCTGAGAGCTTCACAGAACAGACCATTTTCTTAAACATGAAACACATTGATGTTGTCCATATTAATACATTCTGGACTATCAAAGTCTACTAACCTACTTTTAAAATGCATCGGAAGACATTAGTAGAAAAAAAAAGCAAACAGAAAGGGGACTGTTTCTGTCTTCAGTGACACTCCTGTGTAAGAGATAGGAATCTCATGTGCTGTGTCCAAAGGTCTCAGAGGTCTGATAGTGTCTGATACTGGTTCTACTGGATAAGAATTATTAAGTACCTTGACCATGTGAGTGGTCTGACCAGGGAGTGCTTTTTTTTTTTTTTTTTAAATCCAGGATTCTTCTGGGGAAAGACACATATGTATTTTGGCTTTTTCCCTTTGTATTATTTTATACATTCAGAGCTCATTATTCTAGCACTGCCTTGAGGGGACTGAAAAGTTTTGCATCCAAAATAAGATCCTCCCTGTTCCCTCTGTGTGTGAGCGTGTATCTGTTTCTGTAAGAAACAAATAAAAGGCTTCCCAAATACCACTCCACAGCCTACATTCAAATTACAGTCTGAAAAGATTATTAAAATATGTACACATAAGAAAATATGCTAGTTAATGACTATGGCCTTTTTATTTCCTAGATTTCCTTTTTAAATACTATGAGTTTTAATAGGCAACAAATTTGGTATCAGCATTCTAATACAAATGTTTAGGGAGGTAGATATGCTAATTACCTTGTTCTGATAATTGTATGTTGTATACACATATCAAATTATTATATAGTATCCTATAAATAGGCATAATTGTGCCAATAAAATATATCTTGGATAAATAGAATAACAAAATTATAGTGGCATCATGAAGCAGCTATAGGTTGGTTTTTTCTGATTTGAGTGGTCTTTTGTCATCAGTTTCTGAGTTTGTTCACTGGTGTGTGTGTGTGTGTATGTGTGTGTGTGTGTGTACTTTCTTGAAGTTGAGTATATAGAAGTTACCTGTTGTAGATCTCTGGGTCACTGTAGGAATCATTAACATTTAAGCACTAAACTCTCAGTCTATATAATAACACTTTTCATGTTACCTGTGTGCTCTCAGTAAACTACCCTAGGGTTCTTCGTGTATGAGGTGCCTATTGTGTAGTTTCTATGGTATAATAAAATTACCATTAGATGAAAAACATCTTACCAGGGGGGTGGGAAAAGCAAAGGCAGAACTTAACCCTATGGTACAAGCCTATGCCAAAGGCTCCAGGGAATGTCGTGGATGAGAGGGTGGAAAGACTGTACAAGCCAACAAAACAGGAAGTTTGCTGTGAGATTATATATACTTATATTACAAGGAAGCCACATCCTTGGACTATCAACAGTATGGCTACCTAAATAGGAACTGAACAATGACAACACCAAATGACATACAATATGGATATGGGAAGTCTCATGGAGCCCCACACCTTGAGGAAAAGCTACAGACAATCCTCAACAGTTCTTGAAAGAGTTAGAATTAGTCTTCCCTTGGGATCAGCTCCCTAATCTACCAAGTAGTCAGCCTGAAATCACATACATGCAAGCAACATGAATTGCATCAGCAAGTTGCAGTTATATATTTTTTGTTTACACAAACATGCACACACACATACACACACACAGCAATGAATAAAAAACTGTGAATTTGAGAGAGAGTTGGGTGGATGGGAGAGGTTGAAGGGAAGGAGGGAGTGATGTAATTATAATTTAATTAAAACATTCTTATCCAAAAAACCATTCATTTCTTAAGTTATATTGACCTTTAACTTTTCTTGCTACATAATGTGTTATGTGAAAGAGAACTCAGATTGGCTCTGAAGAAAGCTACTTGTCTAGGGTGTGGGTGAAGGAAGAGTTGACAAGACAGTTGGTTCTACAACTTGACAGATTAGGACAGTCACCTCTGGAATACAACAGGCACCCCCAAGGGATCAAGATAATGAGCATGTCCCTGAACACCTCCACAAAGGTTGACAGATGTCCAACTAAAAGTAGTTCCCTGTTTAAAAAAAAAAAAAAACTTTTTGTAAGTGCATGCCAAATTTGGTTCACCTCACCTCAGTACATTGAAGTAAATCCTAAAATGTGAAGTACAAGGTTCATGTTCTTTAAATTTAGTGTAAAACTAAATGTGAAGGGAATTGTGAAGAGTCCCACACATTCTATTCCTGTGGCAATCTATCAGTTTACAAGTGCAGTCTGAGCACACACTTCAATTTATTAGAGATAATTGTTCTGGGAATGCTAACACCCAGGCTCAATGAGATCAATAGTCAGCTTGTACCTGAGTTAGGAGTTGTGGTTTAACATTAATTTTGTCTTTCTAACTCACTCCTCACCTACTCACAACTACGAGTGACTTTTACTAAATGCATTAAATTGAAAACTTATCTACTAACTGTCAATCATTTCATGACAAGCAAATCCATATGATCATAACTGACTAATATTGATTGCTTTTTAATCTCAACTATTTTGATATTTTTATGCATTTTAATTGAATGGCAATTGCTTTCCTCTGAAGAATCTCATCCTTCAATTAATTCATGTTGAACATTTTAGTGATAAAGTCCCGTCTTAGTAAATATTTGATGATTTGTGACATTGACATCTAATTACTAGAGTAAAACTGCTCCCAAGCTGTGGTACCTAGCATAGTATAAATTCTACCTCAGTGGTTCTCAACCTGTGAATCATCACCCCTCTGGGGGTTGAAAGACCCTTTCACAGGGCTTGTATACCAGGTATCCTGCATATTAGACATTGACATTATGATTAATACCAGTAGCAAAATTACAGTTAGGAAGTAACAATGGAGATAATTTTATGGTTGAGGCTCACCAAAATGTGAAGAACTATGTCAAAGAGTCATAGTATTAGGATGGTTGAGAGCCACTATCCTGCATTCAAAACTGATGGGGCTTATTACAAGATAGAAATTATTATTAATTTTTATGTATGAATGTTTTACCTGCATGTGTGTCTATATACAACATACATGTGACTAGTACCTGAAGAGCCCAGACAAGAGCAGATGATTATGAACCACCATGTGGGTACTGGGAAAAGAATCCTGGTCCTTTAGAAGAGCAGCCAGGACTCCTAACTGCTAAGGAATCTCTCCAATCCCCAAGATGAACTCATTATAAGTTTCCAAGTCCTTGTCATTCCTCTCTGGATGAACTCATGTTGATGTTTCTTGTATAGGCTGCTCAGAGTCACAACTAAAAATAAAAGAAACAAGGACAAATCCTACTTCCAGTACCTTTTCATCTGAGTGATACTAACTTAAAAACGGTTAGATTAATTCAACACTTAATATTCTCCCAAGTTTCATTTCTATGTTAAACCTTCTGCCTACTGTGACCCCAAAGTGAATTATTTGGCCTTTCTCTTTAGAGCTATAGAAATCACATATGTAAATTGAGTAACAACCATTATTCTTAAAGTTAGATGAAGTGATATTTATGATAAATTTAGAGTAGTTCTTGACACACAGGAACTGTTAGAGTAAATCAGTATTTAAGAAAAATAAACATGTATTTCTCAAGTGAGCTCTTTTTGCAAAGAGAGATATGATTGTTGTAAATTATAACCCTTGAGATGGACAGAGAAAAGTCAGGTTGCTTGTGGCAAAAAAGAAGTGCCATTTTATATATAACTCACATATTTCTGTGGGAAATTGTATCAAATGAAAAAATGACCCAGTTTCTTTAATGACAAAAGACTACAAGGAGAAAAGAGGAAAGGACAGCCACAGAGCAAAGGCAGCTGAGGCTGAAAAAGAGCTCAGTGTGAACATCTGTGACCTCCAACCTAGAATACAAAGAGAAAATGGTCCAACAGAGAAACAGAACTTTTTGGGTATGTTTGATGACCTTAAGTGATTACTCTTAAAACTGTAGGTATTATCATGGCATTCTGGTTGTGATTTGTCAAGAGTGCCTCCATTTTGAGACATATACAAGCTAGTAGTTAGATATGATATTACATGTGGAATTATATTTAAAATAGCTCAAAGAGTAGTATATGTGTGATGATAGATGGAGCATTGATTGCTCATGAGTTATAAACATGGAAACAGATGTGGGAAAAGGAAGATTGTTGCTGTCTTCTTTCCACTTTTATAAATGTTTGAAATATTTCATAATAAATTTAGAAAGTCTTAGGTGCAATGGCAAAAGCTATTCTCATCACTGTTACAGCGGATAAGAATGTCAGATAGTCACAGATTAAATATTCTCATTGAATCTATATGGCAACTCGGTGAAATGGGCCTGAATTTTATATCCCTTTAGGATAGTTTTTTGGTCTTTCTTCCCTGGACATTGTTCATTGGATGCTCAGTGATTGGAAATCATGTGAGCTTGGGAGAGGTCAGATAGAGAAGCACACTGCCTCTACCTTCCTAGGATGAATTCTGAGGAATGAGATTTTTCTGGTTGCATCACTCAAATTTCAAATTTGTTTTTAAAAATTGATAGTGGTTCCCTTGATCCCTCTGATTTCCCAGACCTCAGATTTTATTATTCAGGGAGAGGCAGTAGAGTGTGATTAAGAAGCAAACCACTTGGCCTGCTTTGTTCTCCTGTATTGGAGGCACACACACATATTCACATGCACAAGAACATACACACACTCACATATATACATATACACACACATACACACATGTGCACACACACATTCATACATAACATGCACATACATACACATGTACTCACACACATATGCACATATATGCACACGCACATACCTTCACACACACAAGCACATACACATATACACATGCTCACTACATGCATATACACACACATAGACTAAGTTAAGGTCTTGTGATTGTAACTTTCCAGTGTGCTTTTATGGACTTTGCTTATTATTTTTGTTTGTTTATTTTTATTTATTGTTTATATTTGTTTATTATTCCTCATTAGTCTGGAGATACTGAAATAGTGATGGCCAAAGTCGAAGACAAGGACATGATCAAAATATGATAGAGAGTATAAATTTAGTTAAATGAGACAGAAAGATATAAAAATAATTTGGAAATATATTTTCATTTTCACTTGAATCTTTTAGAAAGCGTGGCAGAAGGTCTTTAGGACTTTTGATGTTAGAAAGTCATTAAGTACACTTGCAGCAGGAGCTTTAGCATATAGCTGTCATCAAAGAGAAGTCCCTCGCCAACTGATGGAAACAGATGCCGTGACCCACAGCCAAACGTTAGGCGGAGCTCAGGAATCCTGTGGAAGCAGGGGCTTGAGGGGAGAAAGGGTTGAAGGAGCCAGAGAGGTCAAGGGCACCACAAGAAAACCTTCAGAATCAGCTAACCTGGGCCCATAGGGGCTCACAGAGACAGAACCACCAACCAGAGAGAATGCATGGCCCACTGTACGTACGTAACAGTTGTTCAGCTGGGTTTTCATGTGGGACTCCTAAAGCAGGAGCTGGGGCTACCTGTGATTACATTGTATGCCTTTGGATCCCTTTTTCCTACCTGGGCTGCCTCAACTAGCCTCAGTAGAAGAGATGCAGCTAATCCTACTGCAACTTGATATGCAAAGACTGGTTAATATCCATGAAACACCTCCTCTTTTCTGAGAAGGGGAGGAGGGGTAGTAAGGTGAAAGGGAGGGACTGGGAGGAAAGGAGGGAGAGGAAGCTGTGATCAAGATGTGTAAAGTAAATAAATAACTTAAAAAATAAGGTTTAGAAACCAGGGAATATCCTAAAGAGTCTTTCCTTAACCAAGAACAAAGATAGGCTCCTGCCATTAAACTTCTGGAAAGAAAGCAGGGATCTCTAGGAGGCACCCTGGATCCATGAAGAGAAAGTCCTTTGAAATTAGATGCACTACTTCATGGTGGTATTTCCAGAGTAGGCTGCGGGGCCATAACACATGTACCTTCAGGATTTCTATGGTTCACGTACCACACCCCTCAATTTCTCCAGGTGGGCCATGAGTAGTAATAGTGACAGTTTGCTGACTGTCTCATCCAAAGAAACTTCTTCCTGCTCCAGGCACCAACCTTTTCAAGAGTTGCTCATTCTGAGATGAGATAAAGTGGAGAAATTTTAATTCATGAAGTGAAGCAAATCCAGGATGTTCTGTGGGAAGCGAAGGCAGCTGGTGGTACACAGGAGCAGTGTCTCATTGGAAGTGCTACATCAGGGAACACCATGACAGGAGTAAAAACATGCCTGTGCGTTCTGTGAGACTGCAGGTCATAGGATGGTGATCTAGCCCAGAAGTGGTAAAGTACTCTGAGTAACAGTCCTTGCAAATAGAAGGAGGAGGAACCATATAAGGGATTAAGGAAGACCAGACTACTGACTAATTAAGCATGATATATTAAATTAAATTCTTTTTATTTTACCTTTTCTATTTTACCTAATTAAATATGATTTATTCTTCTAAATCGTGGTTGATATCTCACCGGTGGTTATTTTTCCTAGTGTCATGATGTGTTTTTAAGCTGCTCTCATTTATTCAAAACAACTGATTATATATATATATATATTTCCCAGAATTCAAATTCAACTCTAGAGATAAGGTTTGAAAATGGAATTCACACATGACAAGGAATAATTATTACTGTGGGAGACTCATTATTCTGAGAGAGCAGTCGATTTCCTTGTAATTGTTTGATGAAGTCCAGATACATACTTACTACACATAGACACAGATGGTTGGGATTAGAGTAATTTTGTACCATTAAGTAGCCATGTGACCTGTGTCTTAGTTTCCTCACCTAAACACTGGTTATAGTAATAGAGACCCCTGTGGTCATGGTGTTTAAGTGGCTTACATATAAACAAACAGAACAGTGCTTGGGAGGCAGATATTAAGTGAGCAGTTTTCAAAGAATCACTGCTCATGAGGTTTCTAGATCGACAGCGAATATTTCCTCAAGGGAAGTACTAGAGACAGACAAAAATCCTCCTTAACCTGTTTGCTGAGTTGGCAGTCTAGCCAAATACCATTTGGTAAATGAGAAAGGGAAGGGAGAAGAGAAAGAGAGGAAGGGAAGAGATGACAATATGTGCTGAGTCTCACCTCTGCCAGGACATCCAGACCTTGCAGTATCAATAGGGAGTGATTCCCCAGCAACAACACAGCAAGCGGCCATTGATTCATCATTGCAAATTCCATCTCTGAACCATCCATCCAGGACAGAACCCATGGGATTGTCCAGATAATTGGTAGTTTGATCTGGCTATACATTTAAGTCAGTGAATGGCCTACTAAGCTACTTTCCATGTATTGACTGCTGTTGATTTAAAGGCCAAGTGTTTTCCATTTGTCTAAGCTATGTTTTAGTTAATGACATTTAATGATATTTTTATGCTAATTGTCTCCACTGGCTGGCATCTGATGGATCTCTTTGATATTCCTGTGAGAACTGCCTACACAACTCAAGTTTTTAAGGGGAAATTATCTTTATTTATGAATAATTTGTATTAATTGAGAATTTCCATAAATGTGCAAAACGATCTTTTGGGTGATGGAGAACCTTAACATATGCATTTGGAAAACATGTTGTGTCAATAAATAAAAATTATTTATTAATTTATATGAATTGGTTTATGCATACAGCCATATACAAAGTACATGAAAACCCTGAATGCCAAAGAAACGAGAGACAATTTAAATTCTATATAAGTGTGCATATAAGCCTTGAGCATGAAAAGTAGGAACGAATTGAGAGGATGTCTTGGCGCCCATTTTTTTCACATGACTAATATAAGGGAATTTATAATCTCAAAAAATAGTCATAATCTCAAAAAGTACAAGTGACCTTTATATTTTATTATTAAACTAGTTTATGTATGTGCTTACAAATGTATATATGTATATATACATATATATGCATTGCAAACCAATTAAATCACAGTTTTCTTATATAAAAGCTTGTTACTATATAAACTATTTTACTCTTATCATTCAGCCTTTTGAAAATGAATCCCTTTGTCTTTCTTACTCCATATTAATATACACAACCCTCTCACTGGATAGGACCTGGTTCTTTATATCATAAAAAGGAAAACAAGGGGAAAAATGCACTGAGTTTTCCTGGCACACATGACACTGTGTTGTAGGAGACATAAAACCGTGTGTTTTATAGAATATATAGAAAACAGCTCTTACCAACTCAGTGTCCATCGGAACATATTGAGAGTAACATTTTTTCTTAAGCAAAATGGTTACTTGTTACAAGTCAAAATATAAAGATGCATATGTGTATATTGTATGGGAATTCTAGTATGAATAACATGAATATTTAAAAATGTGCTTGATGGTTAGATGAGCATATATATGAACCTAAGTTTCATGAGAATAATTTGTTTAGTTGGCTCCATATTCCCAACTAAAGTTATAATTTTATACATATATCTTGCTTATTTATTCACTACTTATTTACTTATTTTTGTTTCAGTGATATATGTCTGCTGACATCCATAGTCACTCAGAATAAGACTGTACGGACCCTTTCTTCTCTAATATTATCTCTTTGACATTCCTCATGCTCACCTGGCCACACACCAGGGTTCTCTGGGTTTGCTGAGGGTCAGAATGGCAGGAGAGGAGAGGGAGCCAACAAAACAGGAGAGAAGAAGGAGCCAGTAGAACTGCAGTGGGTGGACCTCATTCCCTAGCCTGTTTCATGACAAAGTATAGTTGCATTACAGACAAGCATTCAGATGCAGCGGCTGCTGGCTATGAGACCATCTCTCTGCCACAATTCACTGCCTCCCTTCTCTTTGTATTACAAACAGTTTTCCCCAAGCCAGGGCCTTTGCACATACTGTGTCAACTGCTTGGAAAGTTCAGTTGTTTTCTTGAATGTTCTCCCAGGAAAATAATACTGTTTCTCTGATGACTAAATATATAATTACAACTCCTTTTTTTAACTAATAAATAATATTTACTGTCTTTGTATATTTTGTTTCTGTATTCTTGATCTATGAAACGATTTACATAGCTTAGTTAATAGTGTTATATTTTTTGCCACTTTCTTCCCTGCTAGAATGGGTGGCTTGTTTGTATTTGGTGACTGGGTTCCTGTTGCACCTTTAGCACATTGAGCAGTTCCTGATTTACTGTCCACTTCTACAAATATTTGTTAAGTGAATGAATGACTGAGGCTAGCTAAAAGGTCACAACAGGGTTGGAAAAGGCCTATTGAGACTAGAAGACATGGTGGCTACGATCAGCGCCTGCTGGATGGCCTCAATGAGAGGACTTGGGAGAGAAGCTTTATCTTTCCAAAAAAAAAAAAAAAAGTCTGTGTGAGACAACCCATGTTTAGTCTTCATGAGAAAACTGATGAAAACACTAGCTATAACCAAGTCCTGGCTCCCCACTGGAGATGAAATTGTTAAGTCCTTGCTGGTTGGAAGCTAATTCATTTCTTCTCAGAACTTTTTTTTCTTTTTTCCTTTGCTTCTACTAATGCTCATATACTCCTCAGAAGAGGTCCAAACTAACTTACAGCAAACATAAGCACATCTACTAGACAGAGGGTGGAGAATGTTTATAATAGCATGAAGATCTGCTGATGTGATCATAACTACTGGTAGGGTCTGCCACCGCATACTAAGTGTCAGTCACTTGGATTTGGTGAGAATGGTACGGCTCGACTTCAAAACCAGCTAACCCCTTGGGGCTGAGCTTTGGCTCTCTGATAAAATACAATGAAATATCTGTAGAGTGCAAAGGTGTATCAGCGTTATTCCTCATTCTTTCTGCAGTGATACTGAAGATATGGCTCCTGACCTTGTCTAGCTGCATAATCTTTCCAGTAATGCCCTTCTGACAAGTACATAATCTTGCTCATATCACTTCTGCCTTTTAACTAATGTTTCCATCAACAGCAGAAGAGATAGCTGCCAAGTTTTCCATAAAGCAATCCCCTTTTATTGCTATATCAGTGTTCAATCATTCTTAATTTTTTTAACTCCTGAAGTTTAAGCCTACTAATATGAATTTTTATCCCCTATCTATATAGACTTATGAAGTTTTCAAAATATTGTTATGATAGAAAAAAATTTGAAAAACAGAAAGAAATGTTAATTATCCCATTGTCATTGGGATAATGTCTGGAATTGATAGAGAGATTATTTCAAGCCTCCCAAGTAATAATTATAGTATTGGAAAAAAAATAACAGCTTGTGTGTGCTAACTGCGAGCTGTGAACCTTTATTGGAAACATGCAAATTAGGGCTTATAGAGCACTGCATAATAATAGCCTTTCATTATGTCATATTTCCCTGAAATTGAGTCATATTTACATATAGTCACACTGAGGCCAACATCACGGAGGGTTCTCTGGTGGCACACTTGTGGGATCTGGCCTCATGTTTTCATTAGGGCAGGATGAGCACCAGGAAGCTTGGCCCAACCAAAGGCAAGTCCAGCATTCTGCACTTAGGAATTTCCCCAAAGAAATATGGTAAGAGGCGCTTGAAAGCACATTGGAGTCTGTTTGGAATCTAGCTTTCTGCTTTTAGAATTACTTACTGTGTACTTAAGGAGTCTGCAGACAATTGGAAGCAATTCATGGGTTCCTGCATTTATTTTTGCCTCACTTCCCTGTAGCAATGAACTCACTGTCAGGAGACAGCAGAATTGGAATGTGATACATGAGTGTTTCATTTGATTTTACAAGGAATCTGACTCATTTACTAGTGAAAGAGAAACATAACACTCCATGCATGTGCTTACACACAACTATTATCGCTGTTGATTCTGGCTTTCAGGAAACCAGCATTGTATTCTTTTACCGCAGCACAGTGTAAGCATACAGACAAGATCATCATTCATGCAGAAAAGGCCTGACTGGGGGAGAAAGGGTGTATCCAGACCTGCCACTGCCCTTTGACTACCACACAGATGAGAAATCACATATTCCCTGACCTGTGATTAAAGCTAGTTTTGGTCTCATTAGTACAATATGCTTAGTAGTAAAGAGTCCGGTTAGGGGATCCAAAGCAATGTTTAAGAACAAAGTGCTCGTGGCAACCTCAGTCACTAGTAAACTAGGGAGTGTATGTGTGTTTGTGCATGTGTGTGTACATGCTGTGTGTATGCATCAATCATCTCTTTCTCTGTATATATGTCTGAATGCATATATATATGTGTGTATATGCACATGAGATTTATATAATTAGAAATGATAAAATGTACAAAATTAGTCCTCCAAAGTAAGACAAATTTCTTGCTTCCACTGTGGAATTTACCGTGCGATTCATCCCTAGCTAGCCTCCCCATTTTCCATCATGAGAGATGCATGATGGGCCCAGTGCCATTTGAGCACTGGCTTTCTCACTCCTGATATCATCCCTGAACTTCTAGATTTGGGGAATAGATCTTTAACAACAGGGGTTTATATATCAGTAACCCTAACTGGTTTCAGCCTGTGTATGAAATGCAGCATTTTGTCATGGACAGTAGGAATCACAAAAGGAAATATGGTACTTCTGTGCTTATAATTAAGCTATAGAAATGGGGCTGATTGAGATTTTATTATTGACATCTGAAACAAACTTTATCTAACTTCTCTAGAGAATGTTTTCCATTTCAAAGTGGTCCCCTATAGCAGAAAATAGAGAGTTGTCTAGAGGCCATTTCTCAGTTCTGTTTTGGATGATTGGGTGTGCATTGAGTGTTTCTAATGGGAAAAAAAACCCTATATTTGGCCAGGGTTTTATAAATAACCAAAACCAACACAGAACCAAGTCTAGTGAGTTGAGGCTAAAATCAAAGAGATTATTATATGAGTGGAATAAAACTAAGCATTTTTTGTAATATAGAAATGTTTCTTTGTATTTAATTATTCATTACTTCAGGTTACATCTCCATCACAGTGTCTTCTTTCCACCCCTCCCAGTCCTGCCCTCCCACCCTCTACCCCCATCCCTTCCATGCAACTCCTCTGGAGTGGAGTGGTCCCTGCAATAACAGTCCCCTGCCCCAGTTCAGCAGTCATATGAGGGCCAAGGGCCTCCTCATACACTGGGGGCCTACAAGGCAGCACCACTAGGGCAAAGTGTCTCATTGACAGGAAATAGTCTATGTTCCTGTTCCCTTTGCTGCATTGGTTGTAATATAGTTATCCTGTACTATATGGCTAAAATCCAATTGTAAGTGAATAGATGCCATGTGTATCCTTCTGGGTCTGGGTTAATTCACTCAGGATGAGCCTCCCTACTTCCATCCATTTGGCTGCAAATTTCATGATTTCATTGTTTCTGATTGCTGAGTCAGTATTCCATTGTGTAGATGTACCACGGTTTTTTAATCCAGTCCTCAGTTGAGGGACATCTGGGTTGTTTCCAATTTCTAGCTATTACAAATAAGGCTGCTATGAACATAGATGAGGAAACTTCCTTGAGATTCCATGAGGAGTGATTTGGATGTATACCCAGAAGTGGTATGGCTGGGTCTTGAGGTAGAGTTATTCCAAGTTTTCTAAGATATCGCCAGGCTGATTTCCATAGTAAAACCAAGCATTTTTTTTTTAAATGAAGTAATGCATGTATTGGGGTTTCTTAGACAGGTATGGAGAAGGGCTTACTTAGAGCTTGGTGACTCACAGGCAGCTTCATTACTAAACAGTCCACCCCAGAGCGTGTGACTACTCAGTAAAGCTGGAACCCTGGAGCTCTTTGCATGATTTACAGACAGCTCCACAGCGTGGATAGTCTCCTCTCTTCAGCAGCCCTTACTGCTTATACAGCTTTGGGGAGGAAACTTCCTTGTGATGCTGGTAAATTTCAGGAATTAGCTGAGACTTTTGGGATGTTTACTTCCTGAGTGTTTTTAAATATATTTTTTATCTTATACTTTGAGAATTTCATACACATATATAATATATACTTTTTATTAATTTATTTTTTTCAAGTTACATCTCGATCAAAGTCCCCTCTCTCCTTCCCTTCAGGTCCTACCCTTCCCTCCTTCCCTATTCCCCATCTCCGCCCTCTCCCTCTCCTCAGATGAGGAGAGCCCCCACATATCAAACCCCCTCAGTTCATCAGTCTCATGAGGGCTAAGAGGGCTCTTGTATGGGACTTGATATGGCAGCCCAGCTAGGGTAAGGTGTTCCAGTAACAAGCAACAGGGTCCATAACTCACTTCTGGGTGAAGTTTTTTGTAGGATAGTTATACTATGTTCCTGTCTGTTTGGGCCTGTAGGTTGTAGGATGATTGTCCTATACTATATGGTAAATATCCACTTATAAGAGAGTACATACTATGTGTATGTTTGTGGGTCTGAGTTAGCTCACTTAGGATGAGCTTTCTTAGATCCATCCATTTGTTTGCAAATTGCATGATTTCCTTGTTTCTGATAGCTGAGTAATATTCCACGTGTTAAATGCACCACAGTTTTGTTGTTTTTTTAATCCATTCTTCGGTTTAAGGACATCTGGGTTGTTTCCAGTTTCTGGCTATTATGAAAAAAAACTGCTATGAAGATTGTTGAGGCAATGTCCTTGTGGTTTGGTGGAGAATCTTTTGGATATATGCCCAGGAGCAGTATGGCTGAGTACTGAGGTAGAACTATTCCCAATTTTCTAAGATATCACCAGATTTTTATCAACTTCTATTTTACACTCTCTCTAACTTCTCCCAAATCCTCTATCTGTGTTCTCCTCACATATTCAATGCCCTTCACAAGGTATTTTTAGGCAAAGAATTACTGTAAGAAAGATTATTCCAGTGGTCTTAGATGATGTTTTTGTGTCACACAGAATTCTTTCTGTGTTTGAAAAGGTTTTTAGCATTTTGGTAGATAAAGCAAATAGGGGCCATGTATCTCAACATGTAATATACACATAAATCATAACATTTATGTGTATCTCAACATGTAATATACACATAAATCATAATTTGCTCAATAAAGCCAAATATTATAACAAACGTGGGATATTATATTATAATTCTATATATATACTTTCTGTCTGTTTGGGATGTTGGCACGTCTAGTAAAGTAATTGGCCATTTTCAGATTGTTTTTTATTATTTTAAATTATGTGTATGTATGTAAATATGTATGTATGTATGTAACTATGTATGTATGTAAATATGTATGTGAATAAGTATGTATGTATGTATGTAAATATGTATGTATGTATGTATGTATGTGAATGAGGTTCTGTGGATGTGAGTACAGGTGCCCTTATAGGCCAAAATCTGTCGGATTCCTGGAGCTGGAGTTTCAGTCAGTTATGAGGCTCCTAACAGGGAGCTGGAAGCCAAAATCAGGTCCCCTTGAAATGTAGCAAGTACTTTTAAATGCTGAGCCACATCTTCAGTCCTACCACTAACCAATTTTTATTTAGATTATATTAAAGGAAATATTTAAGTATTGTTTAAAGTGGGCTTAACCTATTGCTTGGAGGTTGATGAAACGATCCACCTCGGTGGCTTTCATGTCACCCACACACACACCATAATCTCTCTAGAATATTTTCCTATGAAGTTCATTTGAATTTGACAGTTTAGAAAACCATGTGATTCGAGTCTTAGTTTTTTTACCTATAAAAAGATCAGGTTGTATGGAATGGGCATTAATGTCCTCTTGAAACATATCATTTTGCAGTTCTTTTTCTTTCCTTAAATAGAATCATTAGCCAGCAGTTGGCTCTTAAATAAATTGTAGAAATTTCTTTGAGCATCTTTGGCGTGCTCAACATTTTTAATGAACGGTCTCAGAGACTGAGCAGATATATAGTCGCCTTCCACAGTAAACATAAGTGTCTCACAATAGCTTTCTGAAAAGATTCGTTGGTAGCCAAATTGTGGCTGTGAGATTACTTTCATTCTCAGCTTATCTTAGTAGAAGTGTATAGCAGAAATTCACCTCTCAAACTTCTACATTAATTGTCCCTTGCTTCAAATGATCACCCATTTTTGTTCTGACACCAAGTAGGTTCCCCCACAGCTGTTACCACGCAGCAGTAGCCACTGACTGCCTGAGCTTGAGAGCACCACTCCCCACTGAAACATGTTGCCATATATTCTTGGCATGACGAGATTGCTCTTCTCCCTCACGGGTTATTCAAGAAGAAAATTAACTTCATTTCTTCCCTGAGATACTTTGCATAAACATGTAGTCGTCATTTATCTACAAATCATATGAGGCTAAATGGAATCAATTACAGTTGTATGTGAGTATTCAGGGAGCTACTATAAGGATATCCTTGGGTCGAATGGCTGAGAGGTGTTGACAGCAGCAGATCAGGGACCACCATTCATTTGCAGCTGGGATTCCTTGAAATGAGATGTACTGTGTGTTTTTGTGGGCATAAACATGCACAGATGTCCCCATTCTCTGTGAGTGGTTCGGATGCCATTTTGAATCTGGCTGGAGCCTTCCCCCACTGTTTGGTTAAGAGACGGAATTATGTCACATACAAGCCAGCACCACTGCAATCCAAAGCTCGTTTCTGCATTTAGCCAAGTTCGGGTGCTTCAGTTTTTTGCTGGTGCTTCTGACACAGAAAGGGATTGTGCTCAAGAGTCACAGATAACTGTGCCCTCGTCTTTAGAGGCGTGGCATGTGAATTCACCTAAAGAAATTGCATCCACTTGAGAGAAACAAATAGTTTGGACTGGAAATGTGTTAGTCCTCAGAAATCTGGAGGGTTTTTATCTCCTTACATATTATTTGTATCTCTATATTTACTTAGCATTTTTATTAAGCTAATACAGATGCATAATATTCCCCTTGCCCACCTCAGCATCAATCCAATAAGAGAGAGTAGGTTCCTTTTGTTAATTACCATGAACCTTCACAAAAAAAAAAAAGAAAGAAAAACAAGGAAGTATAGAGTGTCCGTAAGGTTTTCATTTGACTGAATGAAATTCTAGGTAAGTGACTGGTGTAGGCAGCATCTGGCTCTATGATTTGTTTTTTGGTTTGGGATAAATCATATGCACCATTGCACAGTGGCAGGCTGGATTGTGTGTGCTTCGAGCAGCCGTGCAGGCTGACAGAATAGGGTAACACGGTCATAATTTATAGTCACTTATATGAAGATGTTATATCAATTACCTACGGAAAAATATCCCTCTGGATTTATGTCTTTTAGTTATTAAAAAGTGGCAGCTATCTTAAATTAGTTATAGAAAATAAAGAATTTAGAGGCAGAAATTAATCACCATCAAGATCCATGCACAGGCTCTTGACTTGTGGTGCATGGCAAAACATTTGTTTGGAAAAGGAAAATTGCTATTATAGTCACCTTAATAGAAACAGACAATCAAACAAATCTTAATTTAAAAGATTTCATGTAGCCATAAATCATAATGGCATTGAGATTTAGGGCACAAAACAGCAACTTTATAATAAAGAAAGGAAGAGTGCCAGGGAGAGGCAACTAACAGCCAAGGCCGGTACCCTTCTGTCCATCCATCCTGTTAGCCACTTTGCAAATGTTGTTATATTTCAGCCCCAAACCAGGCTGTTCATTTCACAGGAAAGTACAACATGCTCTGAATCTGTTTTCCTTTGTAGTCTCTTCCAATCCATTCTCCACCCAGCAAGCAGAAGGATAGGCTAAGAACATAAACGGAGGCAGGACATTTCTCCTCATCAGAACCCATTAATGCCATACAGTTGTATCAGGATGAAATCCAGTTCCTCCCTCCTGCAGTACCCTGTGCATCTTTATGCTAGCCTTCCTTCAGGTCTTTCCTTCTTTGTGGAGTACAAAGGACATAATGAAATTCCATCCACATTTAGATCAGCCTACTATTCCTAATACTTTTAGCTTTATTTTAACTAAGTCCCATAGCAAAAATCAAAACCAAAACAAACAATAACAAGACAGCCTTAAGGGAGTAATGAGGTAAGAGCTAAGCCAATGAAATTGAAAGCTCTAATTGTGTTGTGAGATGAATATTGCTAATTATATTAGCAGACTGTGGTGTTCTGTTTACGTATGGAGATATTTATGAACACCTTGACTGATATTTTGTGGTTAGCACCAATGTTTGCATGCCCGTGAGTGATTGATGCCCCATTATGGACTGTTACTTGGGAGTTATGACATTCTCTTGGAAAGAGAAATGCATTATCAACATACACTACATTTTCCTCATTACTGTATTGCTTGGCCATCTGTCTGCCTAGCTTTCTCAGCCTTCTTTAAATTGGCCTCAGACTGGCCAGTGTCTCTGAGCATCCAATCCTTACAGATGGGGCCTGGTTTCATGGCCAACTAAGTTGCAGCTGTGCCCAGTGCAGGCCTGGTCACATAGTTTTTGGCCAGGGACTCTTGTTTGGTTTTGATAATGGTTTGACGACATTAACATATCAAAAGAAGGTGTTCATATTGGTGAGATGACAGATTGATGAGAAGTAAATGATAGCTAGATGGTAGATAGGTAGGTAAGAAGAAGATGGTAGATAGATAGATAGATAGATAGATAGATAGATAGATAGATAGATAGATAGAT
>CAJQZJ010033539.1:550194-566799 GCA_907164525.1 Lophiomys imhausi | reverse complement strand
GATAGATAGATAGATAGATAGATAGATAGATAGATAGATAGATAGATTTTTAACCAAAAGTAAAGACTGCCAACTCTCATCAAAAGCAACTTTTCCTCTCAGTCAGTTCTCACGTTTCGAGTGATGGGAGAATTGTGTAGAGTCAATGGAGGGAAGTCAGCATTTGGCAGTGTAGTTTCCAAATGGATTCATCAGTGTGTTCTACGTGGATTATTTCCAAGGACTCAGTACCATCCTTCTTTAGGATCAAAGCACAAATGGAGCTTAGAAAGAAAACAAATTCAAATGCAATTTATTTTTTTCCAACATTGCATTATGCAGAACACGTGGGTTTTTGAAGCATCATTCTTCCTGAATGGAGCATAACTTCATGAAAATTCCATTTCTGTACTCTCCCCTATGAATAAATTGTGTAAATTACAGCTCAAAATTGGAGAAAAATCAACAGGGCTGTATCTAACCTTTCTGCATAGCTCAATTACAAATGATACATTTGCTTTTCAGCTGAATACACAGAATTAGAAAAAGGAACCTATTTGTAGCTACATAGACTAAAAGAGCATTTTTCATATCACAAGCCTAAAAGCAATGGCCAAGATGTAGCTTAGTTGTCTTTGTAAACAGTGAAACTGTTGATAAAAAGTGGTACCCTATTTAAATAATGGGTCCCATACATTTATCATCCTAGTCATAAGAGGCAGTCAAGGTGTATGTTTGAATTCCTTTTGGCAATAGCTTTTTATGAGACATGTTATGTTCACTAAAACTACCACACCAGTTTAAAAGCTTATGAGACATATTTGGTCATACTGTCTTGGAAGATGACTTGCTATTTAGCAAAGGGATAACATTTTAAAAAACATAACATTAAAGAAATAAATAGCATACAATAGCCAACTTGAGCCAAAGTCAATATGAACTAATTAGCTGTCATTTTAAGTACAGTACAAGTCCCTTCCCAAGATTCCTTTGAAGGTATCCTGTGGAATTGCCAATGGGTCCACAGAGCACGGTTTGTCTTTATAATATTGAGCACACTGATGTTGACTCTAAGTGGTTGTTTCTCATCCTTGCAAGGTCCCAGAAAGGTAGGTAAATATGGGGAAGCATCTCAATATCTAGACTATTCTGTGATTACTGAGCTTTGCTAAAATATCTATCCAATTTATTTGAGCGTCTACTCTGATGTGCATGCCTTATAATTTCTATAGACTTTATTTGACCTCTACTTCATCAGCATTTGTTAGGAAAATGTAGAAATATATTTAACTTTGTTTGGAGGGGTGAGGTAATGGTTTATCAAATAAATGACTTTGAGTTCAATTTTTTTAAAAATAATATTTTCCTGCCCACATGAGAAGTTATTGACTTCTTTTAAGCTCCTTTAACATTTTATTCTATTCATAAATAATTTCTTAATAATATCTAAATGATAATTTTTTTATATATTTTCTTTTGTACATTTGTAAGAAAGAAGAAGACATTTTTAAATAACTTTCATTGAAAACTTTTAGGTATCGGCCCTTCATGTCTCTAGTCCCACAAACTCCTGAGTGAATACAAATGTCCCCTAACTTGTTATGAAGGTATGACCTTCATCATATTAATGACCCATAACCCTGTTGTCCATTGAATCAATTTTACATCAAAGAGGCATTTGACTATTCTCATCTCCCAAAAATAGGAGCTTGACTGGACTATATTAAATGTTCTCAGAATGCTGACTTTCGCCTACAGCTGAGTGAACAATAAAGTATAGAGTTACTCACATATTTTATTTAATTTTGATTAAAAAAAAACTCTGATGAAGCAGTCCACTGTAGAGTGTCAGTTGCTCCCTTTTGTGATCATGTGGCTAGAGAAGTGTGGCTGGCTGCTACTGCCTAGCATCCAGATTAGAAAGAACTCTACACCATCCTTGGAAGGGATTGAAATTTAAAGTAATGTTCCTGCAGAATGCCAATCACTCTTGAACTATAAGAGTTGAAAGGGATGCAAGTTAATCCACCATAAGAACTACTTGAACATGTCCAACAAACCACACAGCATTGAATATTGACTATTTTATCTGCTTGGTAAAACATTGTGAACTTGTTGGAGGTAATGGGAAATAATTAGTTGTTTATGCTATTTCATTGAGAAATCCCTAAATGAGAATTGTTTTAGTTCAAAATGTCATAAATGTAAATCAAGGAAATGTTAGTGTAGAAAGCAAGGTATAGTCTTTGGCTGGATAAATAGTTCTTGTCACATTTTACAATAGTGTATAAAAACCTTTCTAGGAACTCCCTACGGTTAATTATAATGTAATTACTTTGTTATAAAAGTGTTTTCCCTAAAACTTTATCATTACAAATGTGTTAGATCTATGAGTTTATGTAACATCAAACAGAGTTTAAATGTGTTCTTTTGTGGAATGTTTAGTAATAAAACAACTACCTTTTACACTTTTGGACAGGGCAAGGATTGCATACAGTCTTTGCATAAGATAAACCAGTGCACTACCACCAAGCTACACCCAAGTTCCCATATTTTTAGATATTTTAATGGGAAATTCCATGTACAGTATGAATTTAGCATTCTGGAATACATTCTGTTGCCCCTGCTGGTTTTAGTGTTTGATCCTTGAAAACCTTTCATTTCTGCTTTCATGGTAGGAGTCAGATGTTGGCCTGCTAAAAACTCAGATTCTATGATAACGTGCTCCATTTAATTCCCTTTCTGTACACTCACTTTAGTTTATGTGTATGAGTGTTTTGCCTGTATGAATGTCTGCACCACGTGCATGCCTTATACCAAGGTTGAGCAGAAAAGAACATCAGATTCCCCAGGACTGGGTTACAGATGGTCGTGAATCACTGTGTGGGGGCTGAGAATCAATCCCAGGTCCTCTATGAGAGCAAGGAATTATCTCAACCACTGAGCCATCTCTTCAGCTTCTTAATTTGTTCTTTTGACAAGATCAAGTGAATAATGGGATAATCCTATTCTTATATAATTTTATGTTACAATGCTTTGCTTAATATGTATTTAAAATCATTGCTAAAGAATAGAAGATTACACTAAAAGAAATCACAAGTCTGTAACTCTTTTATTTTTTTTTATTTTGGTTTTTTGAGACAGGATTTCCCTGTGTAATAGCCCTGGCTCTCCTGGACTCACTTTGTAGACCAGGCTGGCTTATCTCTGCCTCCCGAGTGCTGGGATTAAAGGCGTGTGCCACCATGCCCGGAACAAATCTGTAACTCTTAATAGTAGAGGACAGTAACATGTCTCAAGTAGTCTGGCAACTTAACATGTGAAAGCATGCAGTTCAAGGGAGTTAAACTGTCTTGCCCAGGACAGGAACAATACCAGCAGCAGAAATCGATACTCCTATTTCTGGCCTACCATTCTCCATGTATCAATCAAATACTTAGTAGCTCATGTAAAATACTGAAATTTTAGAGAATATTATGAGTATGATAAAATGGAAACTATTTTCTATGTATAGAGAATATTACTACCAACTGAGAAATCTGTAAATCACTTTGACAAATAATAGAACTTGTTAGTAAGATATAGTAACTTTTGCATTACATCAGCATTAGTCAGTGTGGCTAGATTTTTTTTTCTTGTTTATTTTTCAAGAGTACAACAAAACCAAAAAGAAAAAGAAAAGGGGCTGAGAGATGGCTCAGTGGTTAGGACCACTGGCAGCTCTTCCAGAGAGGACCTACCTTCAATTCCCAGAACCCACATGGCAGTTCACAACTGTCTGCAACTCCACTTTGAGGAAATCCGACACCCTCACCTAGACAAACATGCAGGCAAAACACCAATGAAATTAATTAATTTTTTAAAAGAAAATATAAAAATAAATAAGCAAGTACAAGTCTGCATTGTGCCAAGCCATACTGACATATTTACAAAAGCAAACATCAGTAACATCATTGTCCTGATTCAAAATTTTTGATATTTTGTTCCATGTGGATTTATTAACTATTGTTTGTACTTGACTGGCATTTCCTTATCTAATATCCTTTTTCTGTTCCAAAATCTTATCTATAATATGTTGCCTTTACTTGTTGTTCCATATAAGTTTCCTATAATACTAATTTTAAAATATTTCATTAGAATATAATTTACTGTAATGACTTAAACATTGGAATTCCTTTAGATTTTCTCCTGAAATCAGTGGCTTCCCTGTCTCCCCTTAGACCTTACTTAGGTACACACAACACATAGATATCATACATGGAGTACTTCAATTTGTCTTAAGAGATGTTCATTTACCTATTTTTATCCCAAAGAAAATCGTTCTAAGTAAAGGTGTGATTCTAGGAACCAGTGCAAATAAGGAGTACATTTCATAGCTTGGATATACTGGCTGGTAGGTGTGTATGAAACTGAATATTTCTCACTATAATTATGCAAATTTCCATCACAATGTATGTATTATCTGAGCCAGACAGACTTCATGCCAGTGTAATAAAATGAAAACATACACATGACAAGCTAGAAATCATAGATTGCTCTAACCTTCCTCATAGCACAGCTAGTACCATCCCAATTTTACTTTAAAGATTACTTTTCAATTCTTGCAGCAAATAAATACGAATGTTGTATTGTCTCTTCCAAAATATGTCATCATTCTACAATTTAAATGTGGATAATTATTTTCACCAAATGTTACTTATTGAAATAATTCTGGACCCGGCAATAACAACTAACACTCAGTATAATGTTTTGATATTCTCTCATGCCCCAATGCATTTCAACTTATTACCAAATCATTACTAGGAGGGGAGAAGTTTCAATAATTTATAGAAGTCATTATGCCAGGATGAGTAGCTACTCTGCCAGACATGGCTTGAGCATTCTACACACATGCCATAATCTTCAGTCTTCTCATTTGAGATTCTCTTATGCCCATGTTCCTCATATATAAAAAATACAGCAATATTCTGATGATAATTTCAAAGGAATCTATTTCATGATATAGCATAATTCCCTGTACCTGTTATAAATGACTCTGTTTAATAATGTAACCATGTCCAGTAATTTGTTTGCTGTATGCCTCTGATGTTGAGATTGGCCTTTTGTCTTCTCTTTGAATGCATAGTGGTTTCATTTCATCATTCTAATTACTGGCACAGAGTTTGCATAGAATAGGCAGCATCTTGGTTTACAATACCTCTTTGGAGGATAGAAATAGTACATGACAAGATTCCTTGCTTAATGTTGTCTATTCTGTACTAAATCTCCACAATGTATATTTTTACCTAAATGTTTCACTAAATGTTATATAAAGACTGTAATATTTAAGAACTCATTTTTTAAAAAATCACTAAATTTTACAATACAACCATGACACTGTACCTTTAAAACATGTCTTGCTTTTCTGTTTTGAAAGTCTAAAGTATCCTTTGTTGATTCTGTACAATAAATAAAACATAGTCTTAAATTTAGTGAATGAAGAATTTCATGTCACATAGAAGCTAGTTTTTTTGTTTTAAAATTTATTCTTAATTCATCACAATTCCTCAACTGGTAAAGGCATTTTTAGAAATAAAACATGTTACAAAGCTTTTACATCAAATGACAATGTTCTCACTCATGAAAATTTCCCTGCCTAAAACCCAATGCAACCACCCTAAGAGATCTAAAGTGGTACTAATTCAAAGGGGAAAAGAAGGAGAAAGAGGAAGACAGTAGCAAACATCTGTTAATACATTGCTAAAGTAAGAAAGCAGATGGCTTTTGACAACATTTCAAGCACAATTAACTTCTATAGGACCTTCAGAGGGTAGGACAACCAAGAAAGGACTCAGCCTACTCCATGGAACATACCTAAGGATGCCAGAAACTAAGACACTCTTGGAGCTCAAGTGAGGCATGGGGCTGGTGTGAGGCTGATGAAAAGGTAGCTCCACAGTTCTCCCCATCCCACACCCTTGGAGGATGTTCTGACTCTTTTCACCGAAGAAACTCAGAGATACCTGTTGAAGACTGCAATGAGCCCCAAGCACAGATAAAGCCAGCATTTATAAATATGTTTTTAAATATCAAGAATCACCTAACATTTTAGGAAAATCTCAAATTGCAAAAGATGTATACATCTAGACAAAGAAGAATTTTATATAAAGGAAAAACTCCAAAGGAGAAAAATCTCTGATACTAATAGGTAAATGAGAAATGTGGCCATCATAACAGAGATTTCTGAAAAGAAGATCCCAAAAATGTGCTTGACAATTAAAAACATGCTAGGACAATACAGTAAAAAAGAATGTTGGTATATAAATTAATAAACACAATATTCTAAAGGACAGAAGTAGAAAATAAAATTATAAAATCAGCCTAAGATATAATTTATTTCCATTCTAAGAAATTCCTGAGAAGAGGAAACAGTAAAACAAACACAATTGTCTTCAGCTTCAAGAAACAATCATTCATACCCAAAGAAAAGAACATAAGAATGACTTTGAGCTTTTCATGAAAATTAACAATAATAAAGCTATAAAATATATTTTATTTTATATTTAAGTTATGTCATTATATTTATAGTAACAGATCTATATAAAAGATATTTTTCAGCTACGAATTTTATGCCCAGCTAAACTATCAGTCATATGTGAGTGGAGGAGTCATATGTAGATGAAGTCCTAGAAGATACCATTTAACCTATTCCATCTTAGAGGAAGTTATTGAAATATTCACTCTAGCAAACAAAACAAAACAAAAACAGTATTAACCAAGAGAGATAAACATATGAGATTTGTGAAACAGCAATTCTGACAAAAGAATAATAGAAACAATTGTCAGGATGATACCTGTATAGAGCTGTTACATGCTCATTTAAAGCAAGCAGGTAGAGAATTGCAGTAGAGGTGTACTCAAGAATCAAGAAGAATTATTAAAGTACTTGTTTATACAACCACTTTAATTTATACAAAATAATTTCTACAAAAAATTTATATAAAATTTTCAAAATTTATGAAGATACTTAACAGATTCACTGACATGTTGGGACAAAATAAAATTCATCAAAACTAATCTTTTGAGTAAACAATAGTTTCAATATGTCCACACAAAACTTAATTTCTCTAAGAAAGGAATTATAATTATAACCTAATATTTGGCTCAGAACTGAGTAGTATTTCATTATTATTATAATGATATAATAGTGGCTATTGACTTGATAGAAAAGTGATATATTTATGTATGAGAGCATCAGGGCAAAGGTAGTATATATGTTTGCTAGATTTGCTGCCATCACAGAAAGTCTATAAGCAATGTCTTTTGTCCAGTTTCTTGGCAAAATACACCTTGCAGACAGAATATTTCTCTAGGAATCTTCTGTCACACCTGTGATAGGTAAAGTAGCTGTATTGTGACAATACCACATTTCCCACTGGAACAGAAATGGCTAACAGATTGGTATTTCTTGTCATTTGAATGCAAAACTGCCTCACTCAGGCTCCTGTGTTTGAACAGTTTGTTCCTAGCTAGTGGTTCTGTTTTAGTATTATGTGAAGGTTTGGAAAGTGGAGCCATACTGAAGGTAGTTTAACATGAGGGAAAGGCTTTGAAGGTTTATAGCCTGACCCCAGTTATTGTTTTCTCTCTGCTTCTAGGCTGCTGATCCTATATAGTTGGCTAAACCTCATGCTTCCTGTACACTGCCTTCTCTTCTGGATCTGAGCATCTTCAAGGATGTCACTATGGAACAAATGTTTTCTTTCCTTCCAAATCTGTGAATTGAGGACCTTAATTCCTAATGTGGAGTTTTTGTTTTTTTCTGTTTTTTTTTTTTTCAGATAAACTCTTTAAGGGATTTAGGATTATGGGAGATCATGAGAAGGGCCTCTCATGATGTAATCAAATGACCTTAGAATGAGAGCCTGAAGTCTCCAATGGAATCAGATAGACATCTGCATGCCAGGAAGAGAGTTGTCACCAGGAACTGAATACATTGTCACCTTGGTCAGAGTCTGATGTTTGATCTCCCCATCCTATGAGATTGTGTTGTAGCAGTTCAATCTAGGTCAGGAGGAAGCAAGACCTTGGACAAGGAAGTTCTTTATGACTGAAGAGTATTCCAGGGCTCAGCTGATAGCCATAACCACCAGCACTCCCAGCAGCCAGGGAATCAATGCCTTAGTCCAAAGTTGGGGAGCCTGGGGAGCATACAGAGCATTTCCTACCTAAAAGTGTTAAATAAGAAATAGAAGTATTAGCATTTTATCTCCTTAAGAGCTTATCCCCAAATAGCTTCACATTAGAGATTAAGGTCTTCTGTGCATGGATTTGGGAGAAAAGAAAACATTTAGTCCATAGGACTCCCTTGAAGATTCCACATCCAGAAATTCAGAGGTAAATGGCATAGAATATTGCTAAAATATTTTTAACTGGAAAAGTACAAGAACAGCGGTTGCATGGAGAAGAGAGGGGCTTTTTTTTTGGTTGAGTCATTTAACATACTGATTTCAGTTTCTTACACATATAGCACTGATAAAATTAATAATGAATTTTAAGGATTCATTAGAAATGAAACAAATTAGCTCTGCCCCACAAAGTGTTAAGTATAGCACCATTTTTACTTATGGTGTATGATAGATAGTCCAGTACCTTTTAATATTCAACATTAACAGATGTTAAAAATGAAAGGTGTTTGCCATGCAAGCTGCAAACGTGAGGACCTGATCCCCAGAATCCATCAAGGGTCTGACAATGAACATCGATAATCCCACTGCTGGAGAGGTGGAGACAGAAGGATCCCTGCGGCTTCGTTGTCAGCCTATCTGACAGAATTGTTGAGTTCTCACTCAGTGAGAGACTGTGTCTCAAAACATGAGATAGAGAGTGACTCAGGACGGCTACTCCGTGTAGATCTCTGGCCTCCACAAGCACATGCAAGTATATTCACACTTACATGTGGACATGAACTTGAACACACACACACACACACACACACACACACACACACACACACTATGTTAATAACAATAAATGAAGTTGTGCTCAATGACTTCCAGACATAATTTCGGTTTTCTCACCCGCTGGTGGGCATCACTACCCTCACTGGTGTTTAAGGAAGTTAAAAAGATTGCTCAAGGACGAAGTACCCAATGTGTGGCAGAGCTGCGGCTTGATTTCAGGTCTGAAGCCAGAGCTTGGCTTCTCAACCACTGTGCCTTAGAGAGCAGCACATTCATGTTCCTGTGCTCAGTGTCTCAAAAAATGATTCTATGTGCATAATTTGGCAACCCTTGTGGCCTTTCCTCCAACACAGAGAGTTCTTATACTTGGATGCTGAATGTCATCTGGAAGCTGCAATTTTTTTCCCTTATCTTGCTTTACAACATTCTGGTTGTATATTAGAGAGTAACAGTGCTTCAATAAGCATCCTACATCAGGCATACATAGGAATGCTCTCATTTGGTCCCAAGTGAATGAGCTAAGAAGGGGCTATGATTGAGTATCAGTGAGCTGTAGAGTCCGGCTCTTCTGATTCTCCTTTCTCAATGAAAATTGTTACTAATTATTATTTTATTATATTGGATTTAAAAAAAAAAAGATGTGGCCCTTCTATGTATCCCTGGTTGGTCCACCTGCCTGGGAGTCACTTCATAACTCAAACTGGCCCCAAATTTGTGTATAGTGTTTCTGACTCTGACTCCTATGTGCATGTTCCTCCATACTCGGCTCTTGGAGCAAGACTCTTAAATACACTCTATTGTGCAGATTACCTTAGGAAAGAAGGAATTGCAATACTGCATGCCCTGCTGAGTCCTTGGAAGACTCTGAGTTCAGAAGCATGAAGCACAGAGTTGGTGCCTGACCCGTTGCAAGTGTACAGGGTTAACTATCATCACGCAGGAGTCTTTTAAAAAAGCAAGTTTGCAGTGAATCAAGAGCTATTTGGATTCTAAAGAATGAAACTCCGTTGTTCCTTTTCAATACTGGTACTTTTTTATGTTTCAGTCCCTCATCCCTTTGTGTATTTTGTCTTCCTCTTCCTTTTTGAATGTAGAAATGAGTGTGTAAGATCCAAAGCATCCATATGGACATCTCATTCAATTATGAATATTTGCTGGGCTCCATGTTCCTGCTCCCTTACACATCGCAGGCAACCTTATTACTCCATGGCATTCGGATCAAGTATAATATTGCTGTCCTTCTCTGCCTTAACTTTTAGAAGAGAAAACAAGATTAATAAATTATGATCATTTGTACATATTTGCTTTCTATGTCTGAAAGAGAATATCTTCATAACCTTTTAAAAGCTCATGAGAGTGACATGTTCTCGATGTTCAAGTGATGATATTTGCACAGCTTGGCTCATTTTTAGGGCACAGATATATTCACTTATGTTTGCTGTGCTTAGCTCTGCCTTTTCTGTGAATGTTAGAGGATCAGTCACTCTCGGCCAGTATGTGTGGATTTTCTTGGTGTGTGTCACTATTTAAATGACACATCCCTAACTTTGCTCTACTTAATATGCCTCAGAGAAGTAATTGTGCTGAGAATTTGAGGAAGTAGAAAATGGAGAGAAATCCTGTGGCAGGTGAGGGCTGGAGAGGCCAACACCTGGTGTCAGCCTCTGGCTAGCATCCTTCTTGTGTATAGACTTGTGAATAGGATAAGAGCTTACTGGCTTTACTCCAGTTTCTTAGCTGGAACCAGGAGATGATTTTAAGATCAAAAAAATAATACTTAGTTATGAAGCTGGGGATAATGATCAGATCAGTCCCCAGTTTATCAGTCTTCAATCTCCATGTGGCCAAAACTGAATGCATTTTGGATTAGCAGCCTTTTGGGGTTATCTTAGTCTCCGTTGATTCCTATTTATCAATGACTGTTCTTTGACTTTTCAAAAATCCCTGCTCTCCATTTAGATTGAGGTCTTGCAGTAAAGAATCACCTTCCCACACAGGGAAGGCGATTATGGATCTGGAGCTTAGAATTTCTCAAAGGACCAATTAAGTCCTTAGGAATTTATGACCATCAATATGACTTAAATCCTGGGACTGCGACTCAGGGTATCTGAGACTTTTGACACTAATTGACTAATTGCGTTAACCATAAAACCAAAATTATTTTATTTTGTTCTCTAGACCAATGTTAATCCCAACTCCAATATGAAATGTGACTGTTAGGAGGTTTTAGTTTTTTAAAAATCAATTTACCGAGTACTTGGAGGGCTTGACTTTTTATTTTGTGTTGACAAGTGGAATATATTGGAATATATATTTCTTACAGTAAATATATATATATTGGAATATATATTTCTTACAGTAAAGTATGAAAAATTAAGAGACTTAATGTCAATTCTAATATGATTTGCTATTTTTCAGGAAGGCATTGGTTTTCACTTATTTGAAAAATTTTGTTTTGTTTTGAGAAACCATCTAATGCATAGCCCAGTCTGGCCTTAAACTGATGATTCCCCTGCCTCAGCTTCCCAAATGCTGGCACCAGGGATGAGCCACCATGTCTAGCAGAAGATTTGCTTTTAAAAAAAAATAGGACTTTTAATGTTTATATTGTAGTATTTGTTGAGAAGTGAACCTCTCCCTCCACACTCATTTTGATTTTAATTAATAACTTGTGTGATTAAGTCCACATTTTTACAGGGCTTTTTTTCTTAATCTTGGTTTTAAATTAGCATGATACATGGCATATCTCCTATTGTGTCTTTAATTTTGATAAAATCTCTTCCCTGGCTCTTCTTATCTATACCCTTCTCCCCAGTCCTTATTTAAGCCTCCAATATTTTTTGGTACTTCATAACACCTGTGAAGGAATGCCTTTTTAATTGTTGATTTCATATATTAGACAGCCTTGTTGGATAGAAAGACATGTAAAAGCCTTAAGAGCTAGCTGGTGTATGTTACAAGAGAGGGAACTTGCTTAGTGGTTGCTGATGAGGCTCATTCAACAGAAGTTTTTAAAGCACTGATTATAAACTCTCAGGAACCACAGACTTGTAGAATGTAGGAAATTATCCTGTCTAGGATCCCAAAATTACCTAAAGTCAGCAGCTCTTTCTTGAAGGGAAATGTTACTATGCACATTTCCATATGACCTTTGGATCAGGTAAACCCCATGAGGATATATCAGGGTTTCATGTGGTACTTGCTTCCTCTAACATGTGTAGAAAATGGTAGGGTAGAGTTTAAAGGCTGTCATTTGTGGCAACTATCTACAAAACACATCTCTGAACATGTCAAGGCTGGCTCTCCAGGATGGTCTCTGTGGTCTAAATGCTCTTCTGCCCTTTTCTAGCTTCAGTATAAGGAGAGGATGTGGTACATATGCAGGCTGGCTCTGTCCTACATTTCTTGGGGGTTCAGGGGGCTGTATCTGACATCCCCACACTATCCAGTCTCACTTCCAAAAGAACCTCTCCCTACTCTTTTTGTAAAATGGAATGAATTCCCAGATAATTGGTGCTGCTAAATCACCTCACATTGTCTTTCTTTTCCTTTTTTTTTTCTATTTCAATTAGAATGGTTTTGTTCCTGTCAAATGAGTGATTCATAGAGTGACAACATTCCTCCAATTCTTGAAGTCTTCACAGTATTTATCAATGTCTCAGTTAACTTTCTCCCACTATGACTAAGTACCTGAGGCTAAAAGTCAAGAACAATGATGTTGGCTTATGGTTCCAAAGACTCCATTAACACAGACCTGCCATGAGTCAGTGCATCATGACAGAAGGAACATGTAACAGTCTCACCTTGTGGTGGCTGGGGAGCAGAGACAAAGAGGCCAAGACCACTATATGTTATTCAAAGCATGCTGCCAGGAGGCAACCCACTTCCTCTAGCCAGGCCCACCTTCCACAGACAGTAGCGACTTTCAATAGTCCATTCACCCATGAATCCATCAATAAACCATTGGCTAGACCAAGGCCTTCACATTCTACTCATCTCTAATAACACTGCTGGCAACTAAGCTCTCATCAAGTGATCCTTTGGGAGACATTTCTGATCCAAACTTCACAATAAACTTACTTTCAGTATAATATGGTACTAGACAGCAAACAGTTCCAATGTGAGTACTTTGTGAAAGTTGAGCCAAATTGTGAAGTTTCTTATCACAAAATACCAAAATGTAGGAAAGCAATTCTGACTGGAGTTCTGGTCTGTATTCTGTTTCCTACAAAAGCCCTGAACCCCTTAACTTCACTCCATTCCTTGGACATTGGCACTTCTTCATCTTTGTGTTTGCCAAAAAGTGAACACAAAGAATAGAACACCTTCAGCTATCATTAGTGGATTATTTTAAAATACATTATTTTATTTCTAATAAAATGACTCTACTTTTAATATAAATTTTCCTAATCTCAACACCTGATTCTATAATGGATACATAAACATACTGTATCCTTGCTGCTAGCACATACTAGGCAACTCCATAACCATTTATTTAGAGGACTGCATTTGATTTAGCCAATTGAAAGTTTAGCTCTGAAAAGGAGTTGAGGGCAGCAAACTGTCACAGAGACTCAAAACTCCTTTCTCATTTCACTAGTCAGGGTTATATACCAGGTCTCCTTCCCTGTTTCACAGGACAGTAATTGACTTGTGGGATATGGGATCTGCTGCTAAATATTCGCTTGTAATTTGCATTGAAATGTCAAATGCATTATTTGGGAATACTCCAGGTAGCGTTGGAAGGTATTTAATTTAAAAACCTTCCTGAGGGAAATGCTTAGTCTACAGCAAGCGAAGTGGGACATGCTGTGGAACTTTTAGAAGTCAAGTGGACAAATGAGATATTCAGAACTTTAATGAAGGACAGGGAAAAGACTCTGCCCTAAATGGTAATATATAAAATAGTTTTCAAATATTTATTATTTCACATACTTAGCTTGAATGCTAAAGCTTTAGATAAACATTTAAAACAAACCTTGGGGCTGTTAAATTTGGTGTTTGAGTTAGTCTGTTTGTGGTGCCAGAACAAAATATCACAGACTGGAAACTCACACAACAGAAATTTATTTTCTCAGCATTCTACAGGCCAGAAGTCTAAGGACAACACATTGTGATGGTCATGGTTTTTTCAAACGTCACTCTTCTCCTTAGGTCTCTACATGGTCTCCCTCCTGTCCGTTTGTATCCTGTTATCTATGTGGACCCAAAACCCCCTCTTTTTCTAAGGATACCCATTGGATTTTGTCAAAGCCTACCCTCAGGACCCTATTTGACACTAATGGTCTTTTAAATTCGCTATCCAAACACAGCCACTTTCCCAGGTATTGAGGATTAGGAATTCAGCTTACTAAATGGGGGTGGGGTGAAGAATTTATCAAGTAACAGTGTCTATGCCAGACATTGTCTTGGAAACGATTGATTTGATCATTAGGCAAGCATGGAATCCCCACCATGCTGTGTTTGGACCTGCCTTGGTGGAGAGACATATGTTAGTGTAGCTGTCACTGGGAAGACTCCCCTGACACATGACAGGTGTTCCAGGTGAATGGGATGAATTGTTTACAAGACAAGTACTCTCACCAACAGTCATTTCTCCACTTAATCCACAACCCTTTCCTCCTGCGACTTGTAAGTACCACTCACCCCACTGTGCTGAAGGCTCAAGGAGGAATTTTTTGACAGATGGACGGTATATATGGAGTCTTAAGGAGCATACTATACAGATGCTAGCAAATTCTAGTCATGGTGATTTATTTCTCACTTGCCAGCAGACCTGCATGTTCTATTTGAAAGTCAGGATAGAAAGGTTGAGCCAGAACTAGCCATCTCTTGGTATGACTTGAGAGAGTCACTGTATGTCTCTCAAATGTGATGTCCTCTATAAAGAGGATAAAAGTGAATGACTGAGTCCTGAAAGATTTCGTAATCCTTTTTGGGTCATTTGGACATATAACCACAAACAAGGTGGTTTACAAGCAACCGGAACTGATTTTCCACAGTTTTAGAAGTTAGAAAGTCTAGCATTAAGGTTCAAACTGATCTTTTGTCTGGTTGAGAGTCCCTATGATGCCTCTTAATCATAGACAAACTCCAGCTGTGATGTCACAGGGTAGGGGGGTCAAGAGAACCAGTAGCTTCTCTATTTTTGTTGTTGTCTATATGTAAGGTGTATGTGTTTATGTGTGTGGTGTAGGAACATATGCAACACACTTACACATGTGTGCAGAGACTAGAGGAGATTGTCTGATATCGTACTCTATCCCTCTCAGCTTTATTCCTTTAAGATGGGGTCGCTCACTGAACTTGGAAGTAGGCTAGCAGAAAGCAAGCCCACATGATCCCCCTGATTGTGCCTTCACAAAGCACTGGAGTTATAGATGAACATAATCTGTCTTGCCAGCCTTTTACTTGATTGCTGGAGATTCACACTCAGGTACTCACATCTGCACGACAAGAGCTCTTAATCACTGAGCCATCTCCCAGGCCCGGGTTTCTTTCTTTAAGAACATTTACCCTATGTTGCATGTATCTTCCCAGGAGATGTGAGGAAACATCTATACATCCCAATAGGATACCAACAATAGACCATGGAAACAGCCCCATTGGCATCTAGCTTAAAGAACCAATACGTTTATGAATGTAATTTACAGGAGTGTGGGTGAGGGCTCACTGACACATGGCTGACTTATAGGCAGGCTCCATCACTGTGGCTGGCAATCCTCAGTACCTGCATGAGCACTCAGAAGCTATGTCGCTGGACCTCACAGCCTAGCCTGCAGACAATTCCACCAAATCACCTGCCCCCTGTTGTTTCCTTTTTGCCTAACCTACACAAACATGGGCCTTATGAGTCTTGTAAGTTTCATGAGCTTTTTGAGTTGTTTAAGTCTGAACTTCCTGAATCTTGGGTCTCCCTCTTCCCTTCAGGGGAGAATGTTTTCATTGAGGAGAAATAGCTGTGCAGCACTCATTCATACAAACCCCACCCTCTATCCCTCAAGTCACACCAGATTATTATTTGAACACATGAATGGCACCAGGTGAATGGTGGTTAGCCAGGAGCATTCAGTCTACTGCAGTAATCCTGAGACAGGTAACATGTATGAAGTACCTAGCATTCAAGACCCCAACAGAAGCTAAGTTTTTATTTTTTATTTTTTGCAATTTTATTATTGATGTAGAATCAAAATGTTCCTTATGTTCAAATGCACATGGGTAAAGATAACATTGTCATAAACATAAGAACAACCAACATGCAAGATTCTTATTTCATGGATTCCCTAAGATTATGTAGAGTTATTCCCAACAATGTCTCTAAACAAAGCCAAGAAATGACATTTTCTTACCCAGTAAGCCTTGACATGCATTGTAAGTAGACTTGGAAGGGAAGGGTCTTTGGAAGGTCTTTGAGTTAACAAGTGTTAGTCTCATGGTCTTGTTAGGCAGACCTAAGCCTTGACTGGGTTCCCAGTAGACCAGGTGTACATTGGTAGAGATCACAGACTCTGGAGTCTGACAACATTGGGCTAAAATCCTACCTCTGTCCTCTTCTGGCTTAGAGAGTGGCAAGTTAATTAACCTCTCCAAGCCTCTATTTTCTTGTCTGAAATGAGAATTTAAATAGTGTCTTCTGCAAAGGGCTGCAGTGAAAATTACCTGCTATTATCTAAATGAGTAAAAA